>JAQZBX010010009.1:19230-45172 GCA_029593785.1 Cabassous unicinctus
AAAAAAAAAAAAAAAGGATAAGAAGTTAAAGTTAACCAGAATACATACAAAAGTAAAATATATGTAGAAAGACTAAGTGCTGATTCATCATGAAGACATTACTATTCCAAATTTGTATAAATCTAATAATATACTATCAAATTATATACAGCAGAAGTTAATGAAAATAAGTGGTAAAATCCATAATTGATATTCAATAAAGATTTTAAAAATTTAGTCATTAATTCATATGAGAAATGATAAAAAATTTAAACCACATGACATATAAAATTAAGCTATTGTCATATACAAAATACCAGATATAAAAATGCCAGATTTCACATTAGTCTTAAATGCACTGAGAACTTTTAGAAAAACTTATAGAACTTATAGAGAAATCATGAGCTAAACCAGTGGTTCTTAACCTCAGTCAATGTTGTGCTCTAGAGAATATTTGGCAATTTGGGAGACTATTTTCATTGTCATGATTTGGGGAAGGATATGATACAGGTATCTTTGCAGAGATGCAAGAGATGCTGCTAGGCATCTGTTTTAATTTCATGGCTGTTAACACAAATGTCATGCAATCTGTTGGCTTAAACAATTGGAATGTATTGGCTCACAATTTTGTGGCTAGGAGAATTCCAAAATCAAGATACCATAAAAGAAATGATTTCTTGCAGAAGACTGTGGTATTCTGGAGCTGGCTTATGGAAATCCTTGCTCCTTCACTTTTCAGTCACATGGCACCGCACATGCAGGCTTCTTCTGCATTCTCTGAGTTGCATTGATTTCCACCTGTTGGTGACTCCCTGTGGCTTTCTCCCTATTCATCAAAATTTCACTTAGCCAATAAAGGAATCTAGTAATAGGATTACGTATTATCCTCATTCTGATTCTTTTGGGTCACACCTTATTTGAAGTAATTTCACCATAATTTCCTCTTCACAATGGGTTCACATGCATAGGAAATGAATAAGTTTAAAAATATGCTTTTTTGGGGTACATAGTTTCAAGCCACTACAACATCATACAATATCCAGGACTGTACCTCATACCAAAAATGATCTATTCTAAAATGGCAAGAGGGTCTTGGTTGAGAAGCCTTGTTCTCAAATGTAAACTCTCCTATAAATATCATAAAACATATATTGTGTATTCTATGGATATATGGAGTTAAGTTTTTTAAAAATATATTTTATATTTATTTTTAAAAGATACTTAGTTTACATAAACTGTCACATAAAAAAATATAAGGGATTCCCACATGCTCCACTCCTAGACTTCCCACTTTTCCCACATTAACAACCTCTCTCATTAATGTGGTACATTCATTGCAATTGATAAACACATTTTGGAGCATTGCCACTAAGCATAGACTATAGTTAAAATTGCAATTTACACTCTCTCTCACTCAATTCTGTAAGCTATGGAAGGATATATAATGGCATGTATCTGTCACTGCAATGTCATCCAGGTCAATTCCAAGTCCAGAAAATGCCCCCATATTACACCTCTTTTTCCCTCTTCCTGACCTCAGCACATCCAGTGGCCACTGTCTCCACATCAATGATATAATTTCTTCCATTGCTAGAATCGCAATAATTCTATAGTAGAACATCAGTAAGTCTACTCTAGTCCATATTTTATTTGACAATCCTGAGGATTCTGGGATAGTGATGCCCACTCCACCTCTAATTGAGAGGGTACTTTGATCCCATCTGGCTGATGGATTAGACTCTCTTGCTTGCATTTGTAGACACTCTCAGTTCCTTGGTGTGGTGGTTGTCCATCCTCACCACCCCATCAGCTCTCCTTGGGGAGTCCGATGAACTGGAGAGTAAGTGATGCAACTCCACTGAGGCTCAAGGCCCAGTCGGCACATGGACAGGCCAGAGAGTCAAGTCTCCTGAATGTACACCTACCAACTCCAGTACAAACTATGGGTTCAAACAAAAGGTACATAAGAGGCATGTGTAGAGAAGTCAGATCTGAGTCCAACTCTGTCACACTTGGGAGCACAATTTCCAAAGTAGGGCCCACTGGCAAGGCACCAAACTCTGGAGCTATACTCCATTACCATAGAATCTGGGTGTCTCTGGATCCCTCAGGAGCCCCACTTTTTGGGTAGTATCTACTTTGGCCATCTATGAGATCCTGCTGAGATATGCATAAGCGTTACCTCTCTGATGACCTACTGACACACTTTGAAGACTCTTAACCATATACACTCATTTGTCTTTACTTTTCCCCCCTTTCATTCATGGTCTTTTTTCAGTTGTATCACCAGCTGATGCTTGGTAGTAATCCCTTGGTGCCAGGGAGGCTCAATGTGGGAGTCATGTCCCTCACTAGGGGGATGGTAATGCATCCACATACTGAGTTTGGCTTAGAGATAGGCCACAGTTGAGCAACAAGAAGGCTTTCAGGAGGTAAATCTTAGGCAACCTGCAACACTAGGCCAAGTTGAAAATTCAAACAAAAAAGCTCATAAGCATAGTCATCAATATCAAGGGCCCACAAATGGACCATCCTTCTTCATAATTCATTGTCCCTCCTTGTACTTGGGGGATTGTTGATGTGCCATTAGAGAATGTGGCAGAGCTCCCCATGATGGGCATTAAACAATCCTTCGTTTGTTCTGTGCATCTCTGCCCCCTGTGGCAATGCCCTAGGAATATTTGAACATATTAATAGACCTTGTATGTATGCCCAGATGAACTTTCTCCCATGTGTTCCTTCATCACTGACACCCCACACCATTGATCCTCCCCTGTCATAGTTGTGACCCATCTGTGATGCAAAACTTCTTCAAACATGAAGCCAAGATGTTGCCAAATTCAATTAATAGGAAAATGAATAATTATAGATTTAAACATAAGAAATAAAATACAAAATAACTAGGAAAACTAAAACTAAAATAAAGTTAAAAAAATGAAAAACATTTAAAAATTTTCTTTTTGAAGTTTTGCCTTTCATCACTATTATATTTGTTGTCCTGTAAGTACAGTGGCATTTTCTTCCATTACTTCCCCAGTGTCTTATTTTTCTTTTTTTGTCTTCAAGGAAGACTTAGGTCACAGTAAAGTCACATACAGAATATAGGGGACTCCCATATACCCAACATCCCCTGCTTCCCCCTTCCCTATTAATAAACATTTTACACATGGATTGTACATCAGAGAGGTCATGTAATATTTGTCCTTCAATGCTTGGCTTGCTTCACTCAACATAAGGTCCTCAAGATTCATCCATGCTATCGCTATCCCATGTATTAGTACTGTAATCCTTCTTACAACTGAGTAATATTCCATTGTATGTATATTCCACATTTTGTTTATCCATTCATCTGTTGATTGGCATTTGGGTTGATTCCTGCTTCGGGCGATAGTGAATAATGCCACTATGAACATTGGTGTGCATATATCTGCTCCTGTCTGTGCTTTCAGTTCTTCTTTGTATATACTCAGCAGTGGAATTGCTGGGTCATATGGCAGATCTATAGTTAGTTTATTCAGGAACTGCCAGACTGTCCTCCACAATGGCTGGATCATTCTACAATCCCACCACATTCTCTCCAAAACTTGCAGTCCTGTTTTTTTAAAGGCCACCAGTCTAATGGGCATAAGATGGTATCTCATTGTAGTTTTGATTTGCATTGCCCTAATAGTTAGTGAAGTTGAGCATTTTTTCACATGCTTTTTAGCTATTTGTATTTCTTTTTTGGAGAAGTGTTTGTTCAAATCACTTGCTGACTTTTTAAATAGGTTGTCTGTTTCGTTTATTTTTGAGATACAGGATTTTTTTTGTATATGCTGAATATTAGACTCCTAACAGATATATGGTTACCAGATATTTTCTCCCATTAGGTAGGCTGTCTTTTCACTTTCTCAACTCCTTTGAGGTGTAAAACATTTTAATTTTGAGGAAGCCCCATTTATCTATTTTTTATATGTCTACTAGTGCTTTTGGTGTGAATTTCATGAAGCCATTTCTTATTACAATCTCCTGTAGATGTTTCCCTACATTATCTTCCATGGTCTTTATGGTCTTGGCACTTATATTTAGTTCTGTGATCCACCTTGAGTTGATTTTTGTATAAGGTGTGAGATGGTGTTCCTTTCTCATTCTTTTGGATATGGATATCCAGTTCTCCAAGCACCATTCTTTGAAGCGGCCATTATCTCTCAGTTGAGTGGGCTTGGTGGCCTTGTGAAATATCAGATGAGTGTAAATGCTCAGATCTATATTAGAACTCTCAGTTCATTTCCAATGATTGGTATGTCTATCCTTGTGCCAATACCATGCAGTTTTGACCGGTGTAGCTTTTTAGTGTGTTTTAAAGTCAGGTAGTGTGATTATCTAATTTAATGTTTCTTTTTCAATATGTCTTTGGTTCTTTGGGGCCTCTTACCCTTCTAAATAAGTTTCATAGTTACTTTATCCAATTCAGTAAAAAATGATGTGTTGATTTTTATTGGAATTACATTAGATCTGTATATTAGTTTGGGTAGATGGACATCTTATGATATTTAGTCTTACTATCCATGAACAGGGAATATTCTTCCATTTATTTAAGTCTTCTTTTATTTCCTTTAACAGTGCTTTGTAATTTTCTATGTAAAAATCACTTACATCTTTAGTTAAATTTATTCCTACGTATTTGATTTTTTAAATTACTAATGTAAATGGTATTTTTTTTTCTTGATTTCCTCCTCAGATTGCTCTTTATTGGTGTACAGGAATGTTACTGATTTTTGCGCATTCATCTTATAGCTTGTGACTTTACTGAACTCATTTATAAGTTCTAGAAACTTTATTGTAGATTTCTTAGACCTTCTATGTATAGGGTCATGTCATCTGCATATAATAAAACTTTTATCTCTTCTTTTCCAATTTAGATGCCTTTTATTTCTTTTTCCTGCCTCAGTGCTTGAGCAAGTACTTCTAACACAATGTTAAACAGGAACAGTGATAGCAGGCATCTTTGTCTTTTTCTCCTGATCTTAGAGGGAAAGCTTTTAGGATTTCACCATTGTATATGATGTTAGCTGTGGGTTTTTCATATATACCTTTTATCATGTTCAGAAAGTTTCCTTCTATTCCTATCTTCTACAGTATTTTTATCAGGAAAGAGTGCTGTATTTTGTCGGATGCTTTTACTGCATCTATAGAGATCATGATGTGATTTTATCTTTCGATCTGTTTATGTGGTGTATTATGCTGATTGATTTTCTTATGTTAAACCATCCTTGCATACCTAGGATGAAACCCACTTGGTCATGGTGTATAATTCATTTGGTGTGTTGTTGAATATGATTAGCAAGTTTTTTGTTGAGCATTTTAGCATCTAGTTTCATTAGAGAGATTGGTGTGTAATTTTCTTTTCTTGTGTTGTCTTTATTTGGCTTTGGTATTAGAGTAACGTTGGCATCATATAAAGAGTTAGGCAATTTTCTTTCTACTTCTATTTTTTGGAAGAGTTTAAGAAGGATTGGTGTTAGTTCTTTCCTGAATGTTTGGTAGAATTTGCCTCTGAAGCTGTCTGGTCCTGGGCTCTTTTTAGTTGGGAGGTTTTTGATGACTTATTCTGTCTTTTTACTTGTGATTCGTCTGTTGAATTCATCAATTTATTATTTTGTTAATGTAGGCTGCTTGTGTGTTTCTAGGAATTTCTCCGTTTCCTCTAAATTATCCTTCTTGTTGGCATATAATTTTTCAAAATATCCTCTTATGGTACTCTTTATATCTGTGGGGGTCAGTGGTGATATCCCCTTCCTCACTTCTTATTTTCTGTATTTCCATCTTGTCTCTTTTTTTCTTTCTTACTCTGGCTAAGGGTTTCTCAATTTTATTGTTCTTGTAGAAACAGCTTTGATTTTGTTTATTTTTTCTATTGATTTCTTATTATCTATTTCATTTAGTTCTGCTCCAATCTTTGTTATTTCTTTCTATTTCCTTTGAAGCTAATTTGTTGTGTTTCTCTAATTCTTCCAGGTGTGCAGTTAGGTCTTTGATTTTAGGTCTCTCTTCTTTTTTGATATATGCATTTATGGCTATGAATTTCACTCTCAATACAGCTTTTGCTGCATCCTGTAGGTTTTGATATGTTGTGTTTTCATTTTCATTCATTTCAAGGTAGTTTTGATTTCTTTTGAGATATCCTTCTTGACCTACTGTTTGTCTAAGTCTGTTTTGTTTAACGTCCATATCTTTATGCCTAATCTGGTTCTCTGGCCCATACTGAATTGCAATTTCATTCCATTGTGGTCAGAGAAATTACTTTGTATAATCTCAAACTTTCTGAATTCATTGAGATTTTTTCTGTGGCCTAGAATGTGGTCTATCTTAGAGTATGATCCATGTGCACTCAAGAAGAATGTATATACTGCTATATTTGGTGTAGTGTTCTGTATATGTCTATTAGATTCAGATCCTCTAATGTATTTTTCAAAGGCTTTGTCTTTTTTATTGATTCTCTGTCAAGATTTTCTGTCTAATGATGGTAATGGTGTATTAAAGTCCCCCACTATAATTGTAGCGGCATCTATTCCTCCACTTAGTTTTTACAGTGTTTGCCTCATGTATTTTCAGGTGCCCTGATTAGGAGCATAAATGTTTATGATTGTTCTTTCTTCTTGAAAGATTTCCTCTTTTACTAATATATAGTGTCCATCTTTGTCTCTTTCAATAATTGTGCATTTAAAGTCAGTTTTTTCCATTATTAGTATAGCTATTCCAGTCCTTTTTTTTTTTGGTTAATGTTTGCTTGTAAATTTTTTTGAGCCATTCACTTTCAGCCTCCTTGAATCCCTGGGTCTAAGATGGGTTTCTTGAAGACAGCATATAATGGGTCATATTTCCTTATCCATTCTGCCAATCTGCATCTTTTGACTGGTTAGTTTAAATCATTAACTTTCAGTGTTATTGCTTTCAAGGAATTACTTACATTAGCCATATTTTCTTTGGGTTTATATATATATATCATAAATTGTTTTTCTTTTCTTTTCTTCTCTTTAGTTGTTCTTACACTCTACTCTGACTTTCTCTCTCTTGTTTGTTCCTTTCAACTTGCAGAACTCCCTTTAATATTTCTTGAAGATCAGGTTTCTTATTGACATACTTTCTTAATTTTGGTTTATCTGGGAATATTTTGAATACTCCATCTTTTTTTTTAAAGCACTTTATTTTTTCTGTTAGTATAACATTTTGTAATATTATTATTTTTATATTAGAAACATTACAGGATTACAGATAATTCATGGAAAAGTACAATGTTCACATATACTCTGCTATTGCTGATACTTTGTATTTGTGTCATACTTTATATCTATATTTTAAAATATGCTTAGATTTCATAAATTTTATACAAAAATTACAGGGATTCCCATGTTCCCTACCTCCCACACCTCCCACAAAACCCCACATAACGTCTTTCATTAGTGTGGCACATCACCTGCAATAGATATCCACATCCTGGGGCTTTGCCATGAAGCATGGACCATAGCTCACATTGTAGACCACAGTCTCTCCCACAGAGTTCTGCATGGCATATGCTGATATAAAATGGCCTATATCTGTCATTGTAATGTTGCTCAGTATAAATCCCAAGTCCTGAAAAAGCCCCTGTATTACAACTGCTTTTCCCTTCCCTGCCCTGAAAGCATCCAGTGGCCACTGGCTCCAACTCACTCTTGTAACTTCTTCCATTGCTTGAATCACAGTATGTCTACAACAGAATATCATTAAGTCCACTCTAGTCCATAGCTCTTCCCCCAATCCTGAGAAGTTTGGGAGGGTGATGTCCACTCCACCTCCAAGTGAGAGGCTCCCATACCCCATGGATATGATGGATGGGATTATCCTGCCTGCAGCTCCAAGCTCTTTCCATTCCCTGGGATGGCCATTGTCCATCATCGTCTCCTCACCAGGTGACTTGGGTGGGTCCATTAAGCTGTAGAATAGGAGATGCAGCTCCACCGAGATTACATGCACAGCTGGCACATGGGCAGGCTAGAGGGTCCAGTCTCTGGAAGTACACCTACAAACTCCAGCCTCACATATAGGTTTGAATAGAAGGGACTGATGGACCATGTGCAAGGAAGACTTATTTGAGTCCAACTCTGTCACTCCCAGGAGCACAGATTCCAAAGTAAAGCCCACTGATAGGGCATCAATCTCTGGAGATATTCCCCCCCCCCATATAGGATATAGAACCTGGGTGTCTCCAGAGCCCTCAGGAGCCACTCTGTGTGGGGTGATATCCACTTTGGTGTTCTATGAGATCCTACTGCGGTGTGCGTAAGCGTTACCTCTGGGATGACCTCCCGACTCTCTTTGAAGTCCCTCAGCCACATGAGCTCATTTGTCTTTACCATCCATAATTTTTGAATGCCAGCTTTGCTCGATAGATGAATTCTTGGCTGAAACTTATTTTCTTTTAGTACCTTAACTTTGTCATACCATTGCCTTCTTGCCTCCATGGTTCGAGATGAGACATCAGCACTTAATCTTATTGAGCTTCCCTTGTATGTGATGGTTCTCTTTTCTCTTGCTGCATTCATTATTATTATTGTTTTTTTTGTCTTTAGCCTTTGACAGTTTGACATGTATATGTCTCAGAGAAAGCCTCTTGGAATTTATACTGTTTGGGGTGTGCTGCATTTTCTGGATATGTACATCCATCTCCCTCAATAGGGTTGGGAAGTTTTCAGCCATTATTTCCTTCAACACTCCTTCTGTCCCCTTTCCCTTCTCTTCTCCCTATGGGATGCCTATAATGTGTATTTTTGTGAATTTTGCATTGTCATTCAAATCCCTAAGTCGCTGCTGGATTTTTTCTATCTTTTTATCTGTCTGTTCTACCATCCTTTTGATTTCAGATATTCTGTCTTCCACATCACTAATTTTTTCCTCTGCTTGTTCAAATCTGCTGTTATGTGTTTCTGCCATAACTAGATTATGCCTTTCATCACCATCATATCCATTATCTTTTTATGTATGTTTACAGTTTTTTCAGTATATTCTTCCAGTGTCTTCTTAATATCTTCAATTTCTTCTTTTACTTCATTGAGTTGGTCTGTGATATTTGTTGGGACAGCTTTGATTAATTGTTTAATGTTCTGCATCTCTTCCTGGTTTTTGGTTTGTTCATTGGACTGTTCCATGTCTTTCTGTTTCTTGGTATGGTTTGTAATTTTTTTTTTTGCTGTCTGGTCATGTTTTTATCTTAATGGGTTTATTCAATTGATTAGCTTCTCTTTCTACACTAGGGTTTTATTTAGTTGCTGATTTTGTGTGTGTGTTAAAGATTTCTCTTTGACACTTTGTTCTTCTTGTTATATTTCCTTGCTATGTTCTATGTTCCCTTGAAGGAAAAAGATTAGGGCCAGAGAAAGTGAAAGTGGTAAGAAAAGAAAATGGATAGTAATAATAATAGTAAAAGTTATAAGGGTAATCATATACTACCTATGAATATTAATATTTAACTGGGATAAGCAGTGCAGAGTAATAGGAATAAATTGTGTAGTACAACAATGAAATGGGAAACCAAATCAAGAAAAATATAAAGATTTTATTAAAAGCCCAGAATGATGAGGAGAGAGGGAAAGGGAAAAGAAAGGACAAAAAGAAAATAAGTTAATAAAATAAAGAAAACAGAATAGACAAGATAGAAATAAAAAACCAGAAGAATTGAGAACTAAATAAAGAGAGGTGGAATATAAGAACAACAACAGAAAGCAGAAGATAGAAAGATGAAGGAAGGAAAAGAGATAGCATTGGTAGACAAAATCGGTATACACAGAAAAGGGGAAATCAAGGAAGGGAAACACATAAACAAGAAACAAGTCAGCAACACCTAATTAAAGAAAAAAAGAGAGGCAGGAAGAAGGGAGAAAAACAATAAACCAAACAAACAAATACACAAGCAAGCAGACAAACAAAAACTAAGGAAGGACAACCTTACCTGTTAGGTTCCTGTGGAATTTCTCATGCTGATGGTGTTCACCAATAAATTACTCTGCATCTTTCCCTCTCCAGGTTTTGAAGCAAGTTTTAGTGAGTAAAGTAAGTTAAAGTTTTAAAGAAAGTAACCTTTTTATAGGAATAATAAAAGACCCAATAGAAGATAATACAAAAATAATGTCTATGTTTTCCCTGTCTTAATGTATCAGCTTGATATTTGATATCCTGTTGGATCACTACTCTAAGAGGAGCCAGGAATTGAACTAGGGACCTTGTATATTTAAGGTGGCAATTCCTCCACTGAGCTAAACTTTCTTGTTGGGTCAGTTATTTCTTCAGAAAACTATATAGTCTCTTTCCCTCAAGCAGTTTGACTCTGCAGTTGGATAAATTCCTGCTGATTAGGAGTCTGTCCCTTCTCCCTTTCTATTTTTATTGATTTCTCTCCCATGGCAGTGGGGCACAATAGCCTGTGAAAGGAGATTCCCCCTCACTTCTCCCAGTCAGTTTTAGTTCCCTTTTGAAATTCAAATGGGGCCCTGGTGACTGAACTAACTGTGAAGAAATGACTCTCCAACCTCTACCAGATCACCCACTCCTCCCAGGGGATCCTAAATATTCTCTTGGAAGGTTATTAAGCATGTCCTATTGCCTGTCTCCCTTAGAGGGGTTGAAATTTTGATAGTTTAATGCACAGGACTAGTCAATTGCCTGACTCTACCCTCTTCAGGGAAAATTTCTCTGTCCCAGGGTGGTTAGGTAATCAGGCTGCCTCAGCAGATTTGCCTCTCCCTTTTTCCTGGTTCCACCTTGAGCCAGCTCATATGTTCCTCAAAGTTCAAAGGGGGTCCAGGCAATGAAACCCACAGACAGGAAACCCCTCTCCAAATCTCCTGAACCCTACCACTTTTGGAGTATGCTCCCTTCTGCTAGGTGTCCAGTGGGAGTCAGGGCTCAGGGCTTGAGACAGCTTTGCCTTGAGTGTGGGGCTTAGCAGTTCCAGTTTCCAACCTCAGAGGCATGAACCTCCAGGATTTTTTACCTTGAGTAATTTATCTCTTTGTCCAGCTCTCTCCAGATCAATACCCTGAAGCCTCCTGCTCTGTGGGTTCCCCAAACAGTTCACTGAGACAGGATCTTGCCCCCTCCCTCAGCTATTATTTGTGAGAGAGATGGTGAGTCCACCCTTAAACTGACACCATCTTGCTGACCCCCTGGATTTAAGTTTCTAAAATGATAAGCAGGAAATCTTTATTCATTTAGTCATTCACATTGTAATTACTAATATGTCCAAAAACAAATTGAAATCAAACTTAGAAGAAAATTTGAAATAAAACTTGTGATACAGAATATCAAACCTGGCAGGATGCAGGGAGTGGATGTGGCTCAAGTGGTTGACTGCTCCCTACATGGGAAGTCCAGGGTTTGGTTCCTGGTGCCTCATATAAACAACAACAACAAAAATAAACAACAACAACAACAACAACAAAAACAGCCAGCAAACAGATCAGAAAACCAACATGGGGAAGCCAGTGTAACTCAGTGGTTGAGCACCAGCTTCCCACATATAAGGTCCTATGTTCAATCCCCAGCACCCATACCTAAAAACAAAACAAAACAAAACAAAACAAAACAAAACAAAACAAAAAAAACCTGTCAGGATGCAACAAAAGCCTTACTTAGAGGAAATTAGAGGAAATTATACAGACACAAATATTATATAACAGAAAAGAAGAAAAGCTGAAAAACAGTGATATAAATGTTTATCTCAAATTTTAGAAAAACAACAAATTACAAATAAAGAAAACACAAAATACAAATAAAGAAATAATTAAGACAAATACATAAATTAACAAAATAGAAAATTAATCCATAACAGTTTCAGCATTTCTTCCTGTAGCATGATGACCGCAACCAGGTCTCAGGTTGTGTAATTATCTCATTTCTAGTTTTCCTGTTTCTTAATAAGCTCTTCACTCTATTGCCTACTCTATGGCATGTCCTGAAATTCTTTTCTATGACATAGTCAAGAACCTAGAAGCCCAGAACTGCCAATATATTTGGTGAGCCAAGCCAGGAGACAAAGAGGAAAGCATTGCTCCCTGACCCCAACTGAAGATTGGTGATCCCAACTGGGCCCTGGTCACAAGATCCCATCTGGAACTCTTTCTGGGGTCAAGGGGAAGGCCCAGATACCTCCAAGCAAAAGGTTTCCTCATTGGGCTCTTGAGAGTTAACAGGCAGGGATCATAAGGCAACCAATCAGAATAAAAAACAGCTGGGACCCCTCTTCAATATTAAGGAAGGGAAGGAGGAAAGGCCTAATCTGGGATCCCACATGCATGTCTCATCCTATAACATGCCCTCAACCCATGTCTCGGGATTTGTATTTATTGCATTTCTGGTTTTCTTTTTCTTAATAAACTTCTCTGCATACCTTGAAAATAGAGTTTCAAAAAATGCCAAAAATTACTCCTTAAAAAACTAATACCACTTCTAACAAATGAAATTTATAAAACTTTTGGAACAAATAACCTATATTAGGAATGAAGAAAAATTACAAACAATATATTTTATAAGAAGATACAATGTTGCATTTTATAATAATGAATATTATACTTTATATTAAATTGACAAACTCACAGAAAATAAAAACTGATAGAAAAAGTATAAAATATGATTAGAATTTCCTTAGTTAATTAAACTTTTGGAAATTATGGTAATTAATCAGTACAAAGAAAAATTCATGGAAGAATGGAATCATCAATAACACTTTTAAATATTTAAGGAAAATTTTTTTAATTTATTTAAGGAATGCAAGTTTGACTATATTTAATTTTGAAAATTAATTTTCATAAGCACAGATTACATCTTTTTTTATTTAACTTTATTTGTACATTTAATAATTGAAAATATAAACAATTAAAAACTAAAAAGTAAACATAGATGAATAAATATATACATTTCTCCATTAAATGTAATGGATACATATAAAATTTTTTTTTAATCAAACAATATGTTACACAATATATTTGGTTCATAGTAACGCATTCATATAGTATTTGTCCTTTTGTGTCCAGCTTGCTTCACTCAGCAACAGATTACATCTAAACATTAAATAAGATAAATATTCTATGGTCATCTCAAGAAAGCAGTTTAATTTAATAAAGTTAATAAATTTAAAGTTCTATGGACTCAGCCTATATCAAACCAGTTTTGTGAATTGGGTGCCCTATCTAAGTCATTGGCAGCTTTACAGGAATCTTTGTAATGGTTGACTTGTCTCTCCTGTCCCATAAAAATAGTTGAAACTGTGTGATTACATGAGTATAAAATCAGAAACTGAGAAATAATATAATATATGCAGTTGGAAATTAGGAGAGTAGTCCTAATTTAGTGTTAGTGACTGGAAGGGAAAATTCAGAAATTTTTGAGTAGCAGTGTTAAAGAAATTCTTGATCTGAAGCCCAAATACCAAGATGTGCTCAGTTTGTGAAAAGTTATTTAAAATAAGTGCAAATGCCTTTATTTTAATTTCAATAAAATTCTTAAAAATAAAGAAAACCTAAAAATATTTAATACATAGATGGCAGTATTATAGAATATTTAGTATATATAATATAACATGAAATATGAGAAATATAAAACCAAATATGTTTTATTTGGCAGTAAATTTAAAAGTCTTTAATCTATTGCAATATGCTATAACATTATGTCAGATCATAAATATAAATTCAGCTCTACACTAAGCATCTTCACTATGTCCCCTCTTTAATGTAATTAGGTAACAAGCTTCAAAATAACAGTGTGGGCAAGGAAGATACAAAGAAAACATGGAAAAATCAAAACATAGTAAATATTACAGCCAGCATGCTGTTAAAAAAATGTAATAAAATATAATTTAATTTTAAAATATAAACAAAATAGACCATTCAAATTTGGATTTGAAAACTCTCTAATATTAATAAAATTGACAAAAGTCTAAAATAATGATAAAAATATGTAGTGGAATCTACATAATATGGGTTAAGCAAAGCTCAAAATAAACAAAACAAAACATGTACTTTAATAATTTTTCAGTAATACTATAATGCTAGATGAAAACAATGACATAATAAAATGAAGGAGTTAATAAAGAATAACATGGTAATTAGGCAACTAGAAAACAAGGACAGTAAAATAATGTTTAACTACTTCTTTGGAATTAATCAACAATATATCCCTGCACCAGGCCAGGTAGGAAGAGGCATGGAGCATCATGTGCCTAACTGGCTAACTACAGATGGTCTTGGCCTGCATGGCTTGCATTACTGAACACAGCTTCACTTCCTTCCATAACCTGGCTGAGAAGAAAAGTGGGAACAGCTTGGTCAGTTCCTGGGGCAATATGGGCTGCTTCAGCCTCCACAACTTACAGTCCCAATTGCATCCTTTGCTCCTATTTCACAACCAGCAAGGGAGAAAGGGGTAGAAACAGATTAAAAAGACCTGAAAAAATTGTTTGGCTACAGAAGTCACAACAAAGTTCTAAACTAAGATGAACCAAGTATCCAAGAGGGGCTGAAGCCAAAGGCAATCAAATATAAAGCCCTAGACTAAAGAGAGGAAAGGAGCCAATAATAAATACATCCAGTAAATCAGAGGCTGAGACACCAGCAATTAATTACAATCTATACAAAGAAACAGGAAGATATGGGCCAATCAAAGGAACAAACTAAGCCTCCAGATGACAAAAAAAAAAAAGTTGAGAAAACTAAGCATAGATGTTCAAACAAATCTCCTTAATAAATTCAAGGAGAAGGCTAATGAGATTAGGAGCATTAAGAAGACACTGGGTGAGCACAAAGAAGAATTTGAAGGCATATATAGAAAATTATCATACCTTAAGGCAATGAAAGACACAATAAATAAAGTAAAAATACACTAGAGGAATATAACAGCAGATTTGAGGAAGCAGAAGATAGGATCTGTGAGCTTACAGACAGCACCTCTGTAGTGAATGTACAAAAGAACAGATAAAGAAAAGAATGAAAACAATTAACTTGGTCTCAGGGAATTAAATGACAGCAAGAAACATGCAAAAATATATGCCATGGGTGTCCTAGAAGGGGAAGAGAAATGAAAAGGGGCAGAGGGAATATTTGAGGAAATAATGGTAGAAAAATTTTCCTACCCTATTGAAGGACATACTCCATGCCCAAGAAGGACAATATATTTCCATCTAAAAATCCAAATAGACCTATTCCAAGACAAATACTAATCAGAATGTCAAATGCCAAAAATAAATAGAGGATTCTGAGAGCAGAAATGGAAAAGCAATTCATCACATACAAGAGATGCCTTATAAGATTAAGTGTGGATTTCTCATCAGAAACTATGGAAGCAAGAAGGAAGTGGTATGATATATTTAAGGTAGTGAAAGAGAAAAACTGCTAGCCAAGAATCTTATATCTGGCAAGATTGTCTTTCAAAAATGAGGGAAAGTTAGAATATTCACAGATAAACAGAAACTGAGGGAGTTTGTAATAAAGAGACCGGCTTCGCAGGAGATACTAAAGGGGGTGCTATAGCCTAAAACAACACCCAAAAAACAGGAAAGCAAGGCTTAGGAGAGAGTCTAGAAATAAATATTGTGAGTAAGAGTAACTCAAAGAGTGAAAACAGTGGTGAAAACAAGATATTACAGATAAAACCCAAAGATCAAAATGGGTGAAATAAAAACTGCCGGCAGAGTAATAACCCTGGATGCTAATGAATTAATCAAAGACACAGACTGGCAGAATTGATAAAGAAACATAAGCTTTCTATATGCTGTCTGCAAGAAACTCACCTTAGTCCCAAGGATGCAAAAAGACTGAAAGTGAAAGTCTGGGACAAGCTGTTCCATGCATGCATTAATAAAAAAAAGCTGGAGTAGCTATAGGTATATCAGATGAAATAGACTTTAAGCAAAGCTGTTATCTGATACTAGAAACAGACCTTCACATCGATGGTCAAGTGATGTTTGATAAGGCTGTCAAACTCACCTAGCTGGGGCAAAACAATCTATTCAACCAATGGTGCTGGGAGAGCAGGATATCCATATCTAAATGAAAGAAAGAAGATCACTACCTCACACCTTATACAAAAATTAAATCAAAATGGATCAAATACCTAAATATAAAATCAAGAACCATAAAACTCCTAGAAGAAAATTTAGGGAAAGATCTTCAAAACATAGTGGTAAGCAGTGGTCTCTTAAACCTTAAACCAAGAGCATGAACAACAAAAGAAATAAGGGACTAATGAGACTACCTCAAACTTAAGACATTTTTGTACTTCAAATGACTTTGTCAATAAGGTGAAAAGTCAACCGCCTCAGGGGAAGAAGGTATTTGGAAACCACATATCCAATAAAGATTTGATTTATATGTTATAGAAAGAGATCATACAGCTCAACAATAAAAGAGCAAGCAATCCAATTAAAAAAATGGGCAGAAGTCTTAAATAGACATTTCTCCAAAGAGGAAATAAAAATGGTTTAAAAGCACTTCAAAAAATGTTCAATATTACAAGCTATTAAGGAAATGTAAGTCAAAACTGCAATGAGCTTTCATCTCATACCTCATAGAGTGACCACTATTAAAAAAAATAAAACAGAACAGGAAAGTGGCATCAGATTAGGCAGGCCGGGCTCTACACTCTCACACAAAAGAAAAGGGAGAAACAGCCAAAAGCTGTCTGAAGGAACAGCTTTGGGGGTCTGCACACCAGGGTAGTGCTACACAACTCCCAGGAGGGTGAGGGTCAGAGAGATGAGGAACCTGAAACAACAAACATGAGATACCAAACCCTTGCAGAGCCTGGAAATGGCTCTCTTCTCTCACCTCCAAGATATGAAGCTTGGGTAAAACCCATGGCTGACTAGAGCTGACTGAAAGGGAAACAGACATCTTTGAATCTGCCACCCATTACAAGGGAAGAGGGAGAGGAAGTCAAGAGGCTTTCCTTCATTGAATTTACCAGCAAAGCCTGCTTTGAATCTTGGCTCTGTCCAGACTAAAATACAGGAAAATGGGGATTGAAATATCTCGGTAGAAAGGTGTACTGATGAATGCCATCTTCTGGGGGATCTGGAAATTGCATGGACAAAAACTGCTTCAGGTTCATTCTGTACCCTAAGTCCTGGGAGAAATTCTGCATCCATTAGTGAGACTCTGGCAAGATTTTGACAACTTAAGCTGAACAATTTTAAAGACTTTAAATAACTATAGATTACTTGTGATTCTAGCAATGGAATAAAACCATTGTTGTGGAGGCAATGACCCATGGATGTTTTGAGGTTAGGGAGAGGGAAAAACAGGTGTAAAAGGGGGTCATTTTAGGGATTTGAGTATCACCTGAATGACATACAATGACAGATATAGACCATCATATATCAGACCATAACCTACAGTGTCAAGTGGGAGAGACTTTAAACTACAATGTAAACTATAATCCGTGTTTAGTGGCAATGCTCCAAAATGTGTTTCTCAATTGCAATGAATGTAACACACTGATGAAAGATGTTGCTAATGTGGGAAAATGTGGGAAGTGTGGGCAGCAGGGCATATGGGAACCCCCTGTGTATTCTCTGTAACATTTATGTAATTGAAGTATCTTTTAAAGAATAAAAATGTGGAAAAAGAATAAAGCAATCTTGAAAAAGAAAAAATAGACTTTGAGTAAGTTGAATCAAATATCATAAGAAGAGCAGTTAAAAAAATATAAGCAAGTGAGAGAAGTTGGCCGTCAGTGTAAGGTAATCAACATATTCAGATGCCTAGACATCAATAAAAAATTACAAGCCATGATAAGAAACAGAGAGAGATGGCTCAGCCAAATGATTAAAGCAAATATCATGAACAGATAGGGTTTCAGATAATTATTCAATGATAATCAAACAACATTTTTAAAACAATTCAAAGAATTGAAACAAAATATGACTAAAGAGAAAAAGGATATTAAGAAGTGACTGGGTGAGCATAAGAACAATTTGAAAGCCTTCAAAGAAAAGTAACAGCCCTTATGGGAATGGAAGACACATGGATGAGATTATAAATGCATTAGATGCATATAAGAGCAGATTTGACTTGCTTGAAGACAGAGTTAGTGATTTCAAAGACAGAACATCTGAACTGGAAAAAACAGAATAGAAAGAAAAGCAAATGGAAAAAATGTAACAGGGATACAGGGAATTGAATGCAAAATGCACAAACATACACATTTTCAGTGTCCCGGAAGAAGAGAAGAATGTAAAAGGGGCAGAAAAAATACTTGAGGAAATAATGACCAAAATCTCCCCAACACTTATGAAAGCTATAAATATCATTATCCAAGAAAGACAAAGCACACAAACAGAATAACTATGAATAGACCTACAACAAGATTACAACTACTCAGAAGGACAAATATCAGAGATAAAAAGAGGATTCTGAAAGAAGCAAAAGAAAAGAAAAGCATCACATACAAGGGAACCTTGAAAACATTAAGTGCAGATCTCTCATCAGAAATATTGGAGGTGAGAAACAAGTGGTATGATCAATTTCAGTTACTCAAAGAGAAAAACTGCCAGCTAAGAATTCTTTATCTGACAAAGCTGTCTTTCAAAAATGAGGGTGAATACAATGTCTTCACAGACAAAAAAAAAAAAAAAAAATACTGATAGAATTAGTTGACAAAAGACCAGAATTACAAGAGATACCAAAGGGAGTGCTGCAGTGTGATATGAAAAACCAAGGGCAAGAGACTTGGAGAACAGTGTAGAAATAAAAATTATTAGGGAGAGTAAAATACAGACAGTATAATGTGAGAAGAGAAAGCCAAAGAATAAAATGGATGACATAATAGTGTGCTTACTGTAATAACATTGGTTGTTAATGGTTGAAATCTCAAATGAAAAGACATAGACTCACAGGATAAAAATAAATGAGCCATCTACATGTTGTCTACAAGAGACTTCCCTCAGACCAAAGGACACCACCAGGTTAAAAATAAAAGATTGGAAAAAGATATTCCATAGCAATAATAACCCAAAAAGAGTGAGACAAGCAATATTAATATTGGACAAAAAAGATTTTAAATGCAAAACTGTTATAAAGGATGAAGAAAGTCATAAGTCATTGTATATTAATAAAAGGGGCATTTCACCAAGAAGTAATAACTATCCTAAATATGAATGCACCTAACTTGAATGGCCCAAGATACATGAGGCAAACACTGGAAATGCTGAAGGAAGAAATGGATGTTTCTACAATAATAGTTGGAGTCTTCAACACATCAGTAACAGCATTGGATCTTCTCAATATGGATGGAGAATAAATAAATAGAGAGCTTGAGTTATATAATAAATGACATAGACCGAAAAAGACATCTGTAGAGCATTGCATCCTCCCAAAAAGCTGGACATGCATCCTTTTAAAGTGCTCACAGATCCTTCTCCAAGATAGACCATATGCTGGGTCACAAGACAAGTCCCAATAATTTTAAAAATATTGAAATTATATAAAACACTTTCTCTAATCAAAACGGAATGAATCTAGAACTCAATAATTGATAGAAAGGGTAAATTCATAAATATATCATATTAAACAACACATTCTTAAATAATCAGTACATAAAAGAAGAATTTGCAAGAGAATTGAGCAAATATCTTTAGACGAATTAAAAAGAGAACATTTCTGTACACCAATAATGAGCAAAATGAGGAGAAAATCAAGAAAGAAATTCCATTTATAATAGCAACTAAAAGAATCACATACCTAGGAATAAATTTAACCAAAGAGGTAAATGACTTGTATACAAAAAACTACCCGACACTGTTAAAGGAAATCAAAGACCTAAATAAATGGAAGAATATTCCTTGTTCATGGATAGGAAAACTAAACATCATTAAGATGTCTATCCAATCAAAATTGATTAACACATTGAATGCAATCCCAATAAAAATCACCCCAGCATATTTTATTGAATTGGGAAAAAAGCTACCTGTAAAATTTATTTCGAAGGGGGCAAGTGGCCCCAAATAGCCAAATATATACTGAAAAATAAAATCAAAGGAATCACACTACCTGACTTTAAAACATACTACAAAACTTCAGTGGTCAAAACTGCATGGTACTGGCACAAGAATAGACATATTGGCCAATGGAATAGAACTGAGAGTCTGATATAGAGCCTCATATATATAGCCAATTGATATTCAAAAAGGCCACCAAGCTCACACAACTGGGAGAGAATGCCCTCTTTAACAAATAGTGCTTGGAGAACTGAATATACCTACTCAAAAGAATGAGAAAGGAACACCATCTCAAACCTTATATAAAAAATAACTCAAGATGGATCAAAAACCTAAATATAAGGGCCAAGACTATAAAGATCTTGGAAGATAATATAGGGAAGCATCTAAAAGATCTTGTAGTAGGAAATGATTTCATGAATTTTGCACCCGCCAAAGGTTTGTCGTATGCTTTAAAGTCAGATGATATGATTCCTCCAATTTTGTTTTTCTTTTTCAACATGTTTTAGCACATTCCGGGCCCTTTGCCCTTCCAAGTAACTTTCATAACTGGCTTTTACAATTCCATATAAAATTGTAAATTTTATTGGAATTGCGTTAAATCTGTAAGTCAATTTGGATGGACAGACGTCTTAATGAAGCTTAGTCTTCCAGTCCATGAACATGGAATATTCTTCCATTTATTTAGGACTTTGAACTCCTTTCACAATTTTGTGTAATTTTCTGCATACAAGTCCTTTCCTTTTTTACTTAAGTTTATTCCTAGATATTTTATTCTTTTCATTGCTATAGTAAATGAAATTTTTTGCTCAATATTGGTGTACAGAAATGTTACTGATTTTTTTATATTGATCTTATATCTTGCTACTTTATTGAACTTCTTTATCAGCTGTAGAAACTTTGTTGTAGATTTTCAGGTCTTTCTATGTACAGGATTATGTCATCTGCAAATAATGAAATTTTATTATTTCTTTTCCAACTTGGATGCCTTTATATCTTTTCTTGCCTAAATGCTCGAGCAAATACTTCAAGCACAACGTTTATAAAAGCAGTGACAGTGGGCATCCTTGTTTTGTTTTAAATCATAGAGGGAAAGCCTTCAGTATTTCTCCATTTAATATGATGTTTGCTTTGTGTTTTTCATACATACTTTTATTAGGTTGAGGAAGATTCCTTCCAGTCCTATCTTTTGAAGTGTTTTTATCAAGAAAAGATGCTCTATTTCATCAACTGCTTTTTCTGCATCAATAGGGATGATCATATGATCATATGATCATATTATGATGTTGACATCATAGTATAATTTAGGCAATGTTCCCTAAACTTCTACTTTTTGGAATTGTTTAAGCAGGATTCACATTAGTTCTTTTGAGAATAATTAGTAGAATTCATCTATGAAGCCATTTGATCCTGGGTTCTTCTTAGTTGGGAGGTTTTTGATGACTAATTCAATCTTGTTACTTTTGATTTGTCTGTTGAGTTCATCAATTTCTTCTTTCATCAATGAAGGCTGGTTGTGTGTTTCTACATGCTTTAGATGTAAGGTTTAATTAGTCTTAAAGCTTACCCAAAGGTCAAGCAACAAAAGGAAAATAGATTAATGGGATCTCTTCAAAATTAAACACTTTTGCACTGCAGAGGACATTAACAAAAGGTGAAAGTACAGCCAATTCAATGGGAAAAAATATTTGGGAATACTATATCTGATAAGAATTTAATATCTATGATATATAAAGAGATCATACAAGTCAGTAATAAAATCATAAGCTATCTGATTCAAAAATGGGCGAAAGCCTTGAAAAGACAACTATCTAAAGAAGAAATACAAATGGTGAAGAAACACATGAAATAATGTACACCACTAGCAATTAGGGAAATACAAATCAAAACTAAAATCAGATAGCATTTCACACCTATTAGACTGGCCGCTATTAAAAAGTAAAAAAAATCTCTAGATGTTGGAGAGGATATGGGGAGATAGGAATGCTAATTCACTGTTGGTGGGAATGTAGAATGTACAGTCACTGTGGAGGACTGTTTGGTAGTTCCTAATGAAGTTGAATATAGACTTGCCATGGGACCTGGCAATATCATTGCTAGGTATATACCCAGAAGAACTGAGAGTAGTGAGATGAAAAGATATCTGACACTGATGTTCATAGTGGTGTTATTCACAACACCTTGGAAACAAACTAGGTGTTCAACTGATGAATGGATAAACAAGTTGTGGTGTATACTCACAATGGAATATTGTGCAGCACTAAGAAGTAAGGAAGTCATGAAGCCTATCACATCATGGATGAAGTTGGAGGGCATTATGTTGAGTGAAGCAAGCCAGACACAAAGGATAAAAAATGTATGTTTGCACTATTATAACTAAATATATTATTTAAACTTATGGAATTAATAATTAGAATATTGGTCACCAGAAAATATAATAAAGTTAGGGAAATAACCAATTCTGTGTAGAACTGGTTAAAAATTTGTTTCTAAATCTTTGTGAATGAATGGAAATGGTGATAGCACATCATGGTGTTTGTGACTAGTAGAGCTATTACATGGGTATGAGAGTGATTGAAAGGGAAAGCCTAAGGACATTTTTATTACTAGAAGGAAAGAAAAAAAATATAGCATGGAACTGTATAACATAGTGAAACTTCAAGTAAAATACAAATATGGGTGACATTGCATACATGACTGTTTTTACAAAATGTAAACACAAGTAAACCAGGGAGAAGGAAACAGAATAGCAGCTATGTATGGAAGGGGAAGCATAGCGAGATTGAGAGGTGATGAGGTTTGTTTGGTTTTTGTTTTTTATTATTATTATTATTATTTCTGTAATTATGAAAATATCTCAGTATTAATAATTAAGTAATAATAATAATGAAAATGTTCTAAAATTGATTGAAGTTATGAATGTACAACTAAGTGATTACACCAAACAACATTGATTGTCATTTGTTAACCATTGGATGGATTTATGCTTTATTAATATGTATCAGTAAGAAAGATTTGTTAAATAAAAACAGAAAATAAAAAGTGGTGGAGAGGATATAGAGAAATAGGAACAATCTTTCACTCTTGGTGGGAATGAAGAATGGTACAGCCTCTGTGGAAGACAGTTTGGTGGTTACTCAGGAAGCTAAATATAGAACTCCTGTATGAGCTGGCAATCCCTGTACTAAGAAAATATCCAGAAGAACTTAAAGTGATGTGAACAGACATTTGCACACCAATATTCATAATGGCATTATTGACAGTTGTCAAAAAGTGGAAATAACCCAAATTTCCATCAACCAATGAATGGATAAAACAAATGTGGAATACATAAACAATGGAATGCTCTGCTTCTGTAAGAAGAAATAAAATTGGTACACTTGGATGAAGCTTGAGGACATTATGCTAAGTGATATAAACCAGACACAAAAAGACAAGTATTGCATGGTCTCACTAAAATGTAGTTAATACATTTGGCTTTAGAACCTAGACTATAAGTTACTAGGTGATAGGATGAGGACTGAGAAGGCATATTGATGCTTGATTTATGTGAAATTTTTAATTAGCTTGACTGTAAAATTGTGGAAATGGATAGAGTTTATGGTAACACATTATAGAGAATATAAGTAACACAGGTGGTTTATAAAAGGGATTGTAGTTGAAAGGAGGTACTCTACAGTAGTAAATGTCAATTGAAAGAAAACTAGAGAATAATCTAGGGACTGAATAACACAGCGAACCTGAAGGTGGATGATGATTGTGGTTGATAATATGAATTCAAGAATGTTCTTCTATGAGCTAGAAGAAATGTATTTCACAATTAAAATGTGGTAAGAATATAGTGATGTATGGGAAAAAATACAATTAATGTAACTTATGGGCTACAATTAATACCAATATTGTAGTATTCTTGCATCAATGTCAAAGAAGGTACTATATCAACAATAAGTGTCAATAATATGGGGTTATGGGATTTTTTTCTTTTGGACTAAGGAAAATGTTCAATGGTTACTGGCATGATGACTGCACAGCTCTGTAATGAATATGAGAGCCACTGAGTGTACACTTTGGATAGAATGTACAAGGCATGGAACTGTATAATACAGTGAACCATGTGGTGGAAGACGGACTTTGGTTACCAGTTCAAATATTAGTGTGTGATCTCATGAACCCTAACTAATGGACAACAGTACATAGTGTTAATAATAGGGGGTGTATGGAAAAAATATATCAATTGTATGCTATGGACCATAGTGATAATAGTCTGATCGTATTCTTTCATAATCTGTAACAAATGTTCCACAACAAGGTGGATCCAATATTAGTAAGAATATAATACTTGATAATCATTGACTATTTGAGTCATGATGTTGGGATGAATACATTTTTATTATATATACGTATATGATCTAAACTCACATACAATAACAGTCTACCAGAAGTTTTTTTTTTTCTTCTTTTTTCTTAATTTGAAGAAATGAGAGTTCTGGAGGAAAACATTGTGAAACCTTTGAGACATTGGCTAAGGGGGATTTTTCTGTCTCAGTTTTAAAATATAAAAGACAAAAATAAATACAAAATTATACAACTAAATTAAAATAAAATAATTTTTCAAGAAAAAATAAGAATTTAAAACTGGCAATTGGGCAAAATATTTGAAACTCAGATTAACCAACAGTTAATGGTTCTTACAAAAACATTGATATTGAGAAGAAAAAGTATAATAAGAAAAATGAAAATGAAAAAACAACGAATCAAGAATTTAGACATACCGAATCAAATAACCCTGACTCTAAATATATAAGTGAAATACCATATTTATTCATAATGAAAATACTAACTAAATACATCCAAACATTTTTCTCATTTATCAGATAGTCAAAATCCAACATTTTGCAAATTGATATCTTGTAATAACCTGCAGAGTAAATTCCATTCTTTCATGGCTATTGGACATTAAACACGGCTGCTGGAGGTACACATTTTACAGTTCTTATTGAGGACAATTTTTCAATATGTATTAAATTTATTAATGCATTTTTCTTGTACTAACAATTAAACATCTGAGATTAATCATATGGACACATACACACACACTTATACAAACACATACACACAAATACACATTCTAGTTTAAAACATTTATACAAATTTAGTTGTTGCAGTCTGCTTGAAATTTCAGAAACTGGAAATATTCAGAGTGTCCAATATTAAGGGTACTTTTAAAATAAAGAACACTGAAAATATTTAATAAAATAAGTGCTCGCTTTATCTTCATATCAAATGTACTGTAAATTACATATCTATAAATATATATATACTCATTTATTTCTGAATATTTACCTTTTATATGGCATTGATTTTTGAAATGTGGCATCATTCAATTTTAGTTATAAAATGAAATTATATGCCTTAAATCACATAGTATTATAATCATATAGGATATATGAGATTGTCCTGAACAAAGTTTGAGTGAAATGTACCTGGGGATTGGAAGAAGGTGATTCACAGAGTTTTGAGTTTTTCAATGCAGCCAAGGAATCCTCCTTAAGAAAGATATGCATGAGGGAAGATCCTGAAGGACAAGTAAACAATCAGAATTTTGGGTGGGGAGAGTATGTCTGGTGGAATGTGCAGCATATCCAAAGATTTTCTTAGAAAGGAACATCACAAGTATATGTTGATAAGACAAATAATTTGGGTTTAATACTGACAATGATAGGGAGCATGGAGATAAGAGAAGTAAGGCAGAGTCTCTAGGTCAGGATCAGCATTTTAGATTATATTTTTAAAGCAAGGCAAAGGTGTGGATCAGTTTTAAGAAGGAAGGAAACAAAATATATTTAATGTTAGAACAGGTTCCCTCTGGTTGGATCATGTAATATGGTTTGCAAGATGATGTAAGGAGAAGTGGAAAGACTCATGATGAGATTACTGTGGCATCCAAAATACAGATATGCC
>JAQZBX010010010.1:0-45068 GCA_029593785.1 Cabassous unicinctus
TATATAATACAGTCACGTTAATTACATTTCCAATGTTGTGCTACCCTTCCCACCATCCATTACCAAAACTTTTCCTGCTCCCAAAATAGAAATTCTGTACCCTTTAAGCATTAATTCCCCATTCCCTACCCCCAACTCAGCCTCTGATAGCCTTATTCTAGTTTCTGACTCTATGAATATGTGTATTTTGATTATTTCATATCAGTAAGAGATACAATATTTGTCCTTTTGTGTCTGTCCTATTTCTATCAACATAGTGTCTTCAAGGTTCATCCATGTTACCATAAGTATCAGAACTTCATTCTCTTTTTATGGCTGAATAAAATTCCATTGTATGTATGTAACACATTTTGCCTGTCCATTCTTCTATGGTGGACACTTTGGATGCAACCACCTTTTGACAATTGTGAATTCTGCCTTAATAAATATCAATGTGCAGACATGTTTCTGAGCTCCTGCTTTCAATTCTTCTGTGTATATACCTAAGTGGGAATTCTGGGTCACGTGGTAATTCAATATACTTAACTTTCTGAAGAACCACCAACATGTTTTCCATTTGCACAATTTTACTTACCAGCAGCAATGAACTGGTGTTCCTATTTTTCCACACTCTCTCCAAAACTGTTATTTTCCATGTTTTTAAAAAAATAGCAGCTCTTCTAGTGGGAGTGAAATGGTATTTCTTTGTGGTTTTGATTTGCATTCCCTTAATAGCTAATTATATTGAGCGTCTTTTCTTGTGCTTTTTAGCCATTTGCATATCTTCTTTGGAGAAATGTCTACTGAAGTCATTTTTCCCATTTTTTAACTGGGTTAATCATCTTTTTGTTGTTGAGTTATAGGATTTTTTAAAATATATTCTAGATTTTAAACCATTATTAGGCATGTGGTTTGAAAATATTTTCTCCCATTCTGTAGATTGTCTTTTTTTTTTTATAAAGAATTATTTATTTATTTTTATCCTTTTTTGACCTCCCCCCCGCCTTTTTGGTTTTTGTGCCCATTTGCTGGGCAATTCTCTGTGTCTGTTTCCTGCCCTCTCCTCTCATCCTTCTCCTCCTGTCTTCGCTGGGTTTCGATCCTGTGAACCTCTGATGTGGGAGATAGGCATCCTACCACCTGCTCCACCTTAGTTCCTGGTTTTTCGGCGCGTCTCATCTTGGCTCTCCCTTGTGTCACTCTCCTGTTACATCATCATCTTGCTGTGTGGTTCAGTGGGAACTGGCGGCGCACCCACGCGCAGGGCCTGGGGGTCTCACCCACTTGTGGGGCCTGATGGCACACCTGCGCATGGGGCCTGGCAGCCCGCATGACTTCTATATTTTTCTTTACTTTTACCAGAAGGTCCTGGGTATCAAACCCAGGTCCCGCCATATGGGAGACGGATGCCCAACTATTTGAGCCACATCTACCCCCTGTAGTTTGTCTTTTTACTTTCATGATGAAGCACTTTCATGCACAAAAGTTTTTAATTTTGATGAAATTATATTTCTCTATTTTTTTTTTATTTGTTTCTTCTGTTTTGGTATAAAGTCTAAGAACCCATTAGGTAACACAAGTTCCTAAAAATGCTTGCCTGTGTTTCCTTCTAGGAGTTTCATAGTTTTTGGTTCTTATATTTAAGTCGTTGTTCCATTTTGAGTTGATTTTTGTATATGTTGTGAGGTAGGGGTCTACTTTCATTCTTTTGCATATGGATATACCGTTTTTGCAGTACCATTTGTTCAGGAGACTATTCTTTCCTCGTTGAGTAGACTTGGCCCCTTAACAAATCTCAACGGACCTTTGATGTGAGGGTTAATTTCTGAACTCTCGATTTGATTCCATTGGCCTATATGTGTCCTTGAGACAGTACCATTCTGTTTTGATTGCAGTAGCTTTGCAATATATTTTAAAATCTAGAAGTTTGAATCCTTCAACTTCATTCTTCTTTTTCAAGATGGTTTTGGCTATTCAGGACTCTTACACTTCCATAGACATTTGATGATTGGCTTTTCCATTTCTGGAAAGAAGGCTGTTTTTCAATTTTGATTGGGATTGCATTGAATCTGTAAATTGCTTTGGATAGAATTGACACCTTAATGATATGTAGTGATTCAATCCAAAAACACAGAATTCCCTTCCATTTACTTAGGTCTTCTTTGATTACTTTTCTAAAAAAAGATTTATTTATTTACTTTATTTTTCTTTATTATCTCTCCCTCCCCCAGATGATTCTCTCATCTGTCTGCTTGCCTTCTCCAGGAGGCACAAGGAACGAAACCAGGGACCTCCCATGTGGTAGGTTGGTTCCCGACTGGTTGAGCCACATCTGTTTCTCTTCTTTGATTACTTTTAGCAATGTTTTGTAGCTTTATGTGTACCAGTCTTTACATCCTTGATTAAGATTTATTCCTAGATATTTTATTCTTTTAGTTGGTATTACAAATAGAATTTTTTTCTTGATTTCTTCTTCTGTTTGTTCATTGCTTATATATAAAAATACTACTGAACTACTGATTTGGGGATGTTGATCTTGTACCCTGGTACATTGCTGAATTCATTTATTAGCTCTAGGAGGTTTGCTGTGGATTTTTCAGGATTTTGTTTACATAGGATCATGTCATCCACAAATGGGGAATTTTTACTTCTTGCTTTCTAATTTGTATGTCTTTATTTCTTTTTCTTGCCTAACTGCTCTGGCTAGAAATTCCTGTACAATTTGGAATAAGTAGTGGCAGTGGACATCTTGTTTTATTCCTGATCTTAAAGGGAAAGTGTTCAGTCTGTCATCATTGAGAATGATGTTAGCTGTAGCTTTTTCCTATATGACCTTTATCGTGTTGAGGACCTTTCCTTTTATTCCCAGTTTGGTAATTTTTTTTTTTTTTTAATCAAGAAGGATTGCTAGAGGGAGGTGAATGTGGCTCAAATGGTTGGGAGTCCATTTCCCATATGGAGGGACCTGGGTTTGATCCCTTGGGACTCCCAGTAAAATTAAAAAAATATATATAGGAGGTGCACGGGCGTCCTGTCAGTTTAAAATTGGGGGGGAGGGGCGGTGTTTAAAATGGATTTAAAAAGTAAATGAATAAATAAATCTTAAAAAAAAAAAAGGATTGCTAGATTTTGTCAATGCCTCTTCTGCATCAGTTGATATTATCATGTCGTTTTTCCCCTTCCTTCTAATATGCTGTATTACATTCAGTGATTTTCTTATTTTGAGCCACCCTTACATACCTGGGATAAATCCAACTTGATCATGATGTATAATTCTTTTAAAGTGCCATTGGAGTCAGTTTGCTAGTATTTTGTTGAGGAATTTCACATCTATATTCAAAAAGGATATTGGTGTGTAAGTTTCTTTGCTTGTGATATCTTTTCCAGGTTTTGGTATTAGGGTGATATTGGCCTACAGAATGAGTTAGAGAGCGTTCTCTCCTCTTCAATTTTTTGGAGAAGTCTGAGCAAGACTGGCACAAATTCTTCTTGGCATGTTTGGTAAAATTCACCAGTGATGCCATCTGGTCCTGGACTTTTCTTTGTTGGAGGTTTTTGATGACTGACTCAATCTCTTTAGTTATTATTGGTCTACTCATAGGACATATCATATTCCTATGAGTAGACTGTAACCTTTTTAATGGCACAGACCAAACATCATAGAGCTTTCAAGCTCTTACCAGGTTCATAGTAGTTGCTCAATAAATTCTTGTTACATGGGGTTGAATTTAATCTATCCCTATTCTTTTATTTGAGAGATAAAGAATGTAGTCCAGAGAGATTAAAGGAACTTCTCAAGGTCAAATAACTGTTCTATAGCAGAGCAAGAACTAAGACATTCATTTCTTTAAATACTCTCCTTCACATTCAGAGTTGGAAAGACCTACTTCCTTATCTCATTCTAATTCCTTTTATTTCCCTTTATTATTTTTAAGTTTTTCTCTAGACTTTTTTTTTTTTTTGGCTCTGACACACAAACTCTCTTGAAGTGTGCATTAGGCATTTTATGCAATATTCCAGCTACAGCCACATCATGATTTTGTGCACAGAATGATAATATTGTCCATCCATTCCTTCCTGATTGTGTCCAGGTAATTGCTAGACTTTTGGCAGCAACAGCAGTTATTTGGTGTGAATATTTCACGGAATGGATTTAAGGGTTCCAACATCCCTATTCCAGATTATAACTGGTAGTGAACCCATCATCATACAGGTATCATCTGTATTTATTTTTTTCTCTAAATGCATTCCCTACACATGCTCATATTGAAACCGATAGGCTGGATTTCTGCTCAGTTTCACAGCCTGTAATTTACTCACATTGGCTCAGAGTATTACTACCTGGAAAGGCTTCATTCCATCTGCAATCCTCATTGTGTGGCATTTTCAGGATAATTCCTTAGAAAAATAATATTAGATACATTCCAATATCGATATCCTAGATGGTTCTCTGTTATAGCTGTAACATTCAGAAAAAAAATCTTTTACTGAACATTGTTTTCTTGTCTTTAAATTAGTATAATTTCAATCCTAATGAAGCCCTTGTCCCTTGTTCTTTCCAAGTGTAATAAGCTTAAAAAAAAAAAAACCTTTAGAAAATTGACAAAAGGCTTTTGAGATTTTACAAAAATATATCCATTGGTGTTCCATGTTCACCTTCTTGCCAAACTCTTCACACAGCTCTAGCAGAAATGAGATAGGATTTTCTTTTTCAGAACCACAATGCGTAATATTTACTTCTATGTTCAGTGAGCTTTTGCATACTATAGAATCTTGTAGCATTATACCTGCTGCCCTGCAGCCCCCTAAAAAGTGTCTAGCACAGTGCCTGGGACAGGGTCATGCTCAAGAGAGAATAGCAGTCTTCCTTCCTCTCTGAAACTCAAGTTATTATAAGTTACAGGTGTCTTTTGTGCCAGGAACAGAAGGAAGCCGAGAACTTGGGATCTAGTGCTGGTTCTGCCACTTGTTATACTGTCACTTCTGCTCTCTGTGTCTCAGTTGGCTCATTTGTAAAATCAGGTATTTGCAGTCAATTACTTCAAAGGCCTCTTCTAGTTATATATTTTTTTCAAGGATTCTAAAACTTATTTTGATCCCTAGTTTCATATTCACTATACATCTTTTAAAACATTTTGCTTGTCTGAGTTCTTTACTTTGTGTGGTGTGTCAGTTAATGTTGCAATATCTGGAACATTTATTAAGATTTCATTGTATGCCTTTTACCTCTTTACAGAAAAAGATAAATTGGAGTGTGACTACCTTTTTAAGCAAAAACCAAGGTGAACAAATCTTCCTTCTCAATTCCTGGAAATATTTTTTTTCTTTTTATGCTTCCTTTTCTCTTTTATATTTTCTGTTTCTTTTTTTCTTTTGTTTTGAGTTTTTCTTTCCTTTTTTTTTTCTGTAATAGGAGCCCTAAATGGTCTCAAATAGCCTCTACATAGCTTCCTGCTCTTTAGATCTATCTGTATAGAATTTCAGAATTTGAAAGATATTTTAGAGGTACAATATGTTATAGTAGAAAGAGAGTGCCAAGTTTTTCATTCATACATCTTAGGTTTTGTGCCCTTAGGAAAGTCACTTAACCACACTGATTCTCTATTTGTAAAGTGAGGGTTCTAGTAAAAATACATAATACTCTTCTGAAGACTAAACCAGAGATGGCACAAAGCACACTGCACATTTTTCTACCCAAATCTTCATTATTATTATTTTATGATGATTTAGTTTTCTCATTGGCTTAGCCATCCCTTGGAAACCGGGCTTAAATTCATTTTTCAATTCGAGTTTGTACCAGATGTTGCATTTTTTTATTGTTGTTTGTTTCTTATAGAATGAATGGAGCAAGCTTTCCTACTTTCACATGGGCTATCTTTCCCTTTTGAAAACACAATGTCTGTGCTCTGACAAAGGCCTCTTTCCTATGATAGCCATTTGGCAGGAGTTTTGTCTGAGCGCCTGTTCAAGCAGAACGTGTGATTTACTGTTGGTTTCCAAGGTGAAAGAGATTTTGACAAGTGGAGAAATGGAGAAAGTCTGAGCTTTGTTAATTAACATGCAATTCTCTTTGTATGTGTGCAGGGGGCGGGGATAAAGTAGGGAGGGTTAGACATATGAGTTATAAACTTGAAACCTAATTTGGTTATGGAAACAGATCTGTGTCTGGCGGAAACACATGGCACCCCAGTCCTCAGGCCATCAGTGTTTGGGAAGCCTGCTTAATTTAATTGGTAAATCATCTGTCTTGCATTGTCCTCCACCAGCATTATGTGTGAGACAGCTGCCCACCTTGGCTAATTTAAATGTGATTTAGCAGGATAGCCTCTGTCCCTCCTGCCAGGACATTCATAGTACCAAATTAATGTTGATCGGCATTTCCCACCCAGCCATCCGTGATTTATAGATAAGATTTTGCTACTGATCTAGCCAGGAGGATTTAGATGAGGATATTTTTATTGCCCTCTTTTCATTGAAGAGGATTTGGCCCATTTACTAGCTTTCTTTATTTGTCTGCAAGGCCTATTGTATGAGCAGCTGTGGTGCAGGCAGGTGGGGACTCCTCAAAACAAGCTGGGGGGCAAATTCCCACCATTCCAGGCCACTCTCCTGGTTTCCCCTTCTCTTTTTCATAAAAGACAACTAATCCCCCAGGTGACTGGGGAAATGGTCTTTCCCCTTTTGGGAAGTCTAATGGGAAGTTTGTTTATTTCATTCAGTCAACATACTTCTAGTGATGGCCTTCTCCGTGTCAGGCGTGGTGCTAGTACCATGGGTGAGAGCCATGTGGCCACAGCCAGTGCTCTCAGGAACCTGCTGCAGTCTCCCCCAGCCCACTGATGACCAGCCACATTTGGAAACAATCGAGTCTGAGCAAGATTTGAACAAATCTTCACCTAGTTTTGCCACATAGATTCCAATCCTCAATCCATTTCCCTTTCTTCCTTCTCTTTACTCTAATTTTCGTTAGGGGCTATTTCAGTTGCTCTTGCCTCTTTTCAAGTTATTGTTTTTAGAACTTAAGGAGCACCCACGTACTCATCACTTGACTATAATGTTTTTCTCTTTTGATTAAGAAAGATTTCAAAGGAAAATGTTACTGATAAAATTTAAGTTCCCTGAATTCTCCTTCATGTCCCAGTGCCCTCACTTTCTTTACAGAAGTTAACACTATCATGAATGTGGCATGCAGGGATCAAGTTCATGTTTTTAACCTTAGCTGCATGTGCATTTCTCTATACTATACTATAAAAAATATATATAGTATCATATTGTTTTTTTAATTTGAGAAAATGATATCCCACTGTAAATCTCTCTGCAACTTGTTTTTTCTGTCAACATTATGATTTCTAGATCTGCATCATTACAAGTAATTCTAGTTCATCTCTTTTAATTGCTGTGTAATAGACTCTCATATGAATATACTACCTTATTTATCTTTTCTTTGCCTAATAGATATTTGATTTTTCCTACATTTTCGTTTGTTTTTTTGGTTTTTTTTTTCTATAACCAACAATGCTTCAGTGAAAACCTTTGAAAATGCATCCTTTTGTATGAGGGAGAATTTCTCTAGGGTATATACTTAGAAGTGGAATTACAGGGTCATAGGTTACACCCACATGCAATTTTACTGGATATGAACAAATTGCTCCTCAAAATAGTTGTGCCATTTTATATTCTCACAGCAGTGTTTGACAGTTCTTGTTTCTCCTTTTGCCTGCCAAAGCTTGCTATTGTCTGACTTAAAGATCTTTGCCAGTCTTATGGGACTAAAGTATATCTCACCAGTGTTATAATTTGCATTCCCTTCATTAAAGTGAGTAGAACTTTTTTTTTTTTTTTCATAATTATTGTCCTTTGGGTTTTCTCTTCAATGAATTGCCTTTTTACATCTTTCATTTATTTTCTATTTGTCTTTTTCTAAATTGATTGTAAGAGTTCTTTTTATATTTTGAATTCTAATATTTAGCCTTTTGCATATGCTATCAATTTCTTCTTCCAATCTGTGATATATCTTAATTTTGTTTATGTTGTCTTTTGCTCCACAAAAATTTTACATTTTGAAGAGTTCTGTTTTCCTTGTTATAGTCAAGAAATGCTTTCCTATTCCAAGGTTTTACTGTTTCCTTCTACATCGCCTTCTAATTGTGTTACAGATTTTTTTTTTTTTTTCACATTTAGGTCTTTTAGAAATCTGGAACTTTTTTCTAATTTGATCAAGATAGGAATCTAATTTTCTTTTATTTTCCATATGCAGAGACAATTGCTTCAATATCATGCCCTCCCTGTCTTTAGCTCCCTTTTGTATTTTCTTTAAATTCCATTGTTCATCTCTTCATCCACTTATTTGACAATACTTTGAAAGTGCTTTCCTCCAAGCACTGATCAGTTCAGCTGCCCACACATATTTGCACATATGCTTTGGAGTATCACAGAGAGGTTCATACCACCAGACAGATGTTGCCTATATAAATTTATGTCCTCCATCACCCCGGGGCCCTTGGTGCTGTGCTGTAGTCTTCTGTATTCTTAGTCAAATTTTTCTCTCTGCTAATCTCAAATCTTTGAACATCGTCTATCCTTTCACATCATTCTCAGATATTCTCTTCCTAATTCAAGCAGAAAATAAAAGCAATCTACTTTTATGCTACAAAATTTACCACTTGCATCTGGATTATTGCAATAACCTACCTGCTTCCAGTTTTGCTTTGTTGTTGTTTGTTTGTTTGTTTATCATATTCCAATCCATTTCCCACTGCAGCTAAGCTGATCATTTCATTCCCCTATCTGATACCCTTCAGACTCTTAGGATAAAGCACAAACTGCCTAACTGGGTTTACAATCACTTATGAAACTTAGTTCTACTTCCCTCTATCAACCTCATTTCTTGCCACCCTCCTATTGAACTCGACCCTCGTACCATATTGAACCTCTATGCCTTCAGGTCTACCTTCTCAGTTTTATGTCTACCTAGAACAGTTCCCCACCTCCCCTTTCACCTGGCTAATCATTATTTATCCATCACATCTCAGCCTAGTTGTAGGTTTCCCTCAGAAACCTTTTCTGATCTCCCAATCCTGTGCCCCATGTTCTTTCTATATACTTTCTAGTATATAGCAACCTGCATCCCCATATCATAAGATGCAACAGAGTAAGTTACAATTTTCAGGCCTAAATTAAGTCCCTAGCACATAGAAGCTATTCAATAAATGCCTGATGAATGAGTGAATAAATGTAAACCATTACTCTAAAATGCTCTTTTCACTTGAGATGAAAACAGAAGCATAACAATGAACTTTATGGAACAACTTACAATTAGGGAAACTGGATATGGCTCCTTCAAATAAACAAGTGACTTAGAAACATTCTGGCATAATCTGAACACTCTGTGGATATTTATACATGTGACCAACATTGTGAGCTCAAACCAAGGCTGCTGTGTGCTTATAAGCATCCACCAAATCAGAAGATAATTTTGCGTCTTATGCCATTTAAAAAAAATTATTACTGCAGTTGGCTGACTTTCATAATTAATATCTTATAATAACCCAAATGCCTTTATTTCTATCTGAATCTCCATGATAAAACTGCTAATAAACCTCTTTCTCAACATGAATAACAATTACATCTGATCTCGTAAAAATTATGCAAGTATATTTTCCTTCATAACTGAGAGTTAGAGTCAATGAAAGTAACAACTCTTTATCTCTACAACTCTGCTGCAGTAAAATGGTCATATAGAATTCTAGCAAAATGCCATACATTATTTCCTCCTTAAAAATTAGCATCTTTAGTTCCACAATGAATACTGATTTACAGACTTCTTAAATATTCTCTTATAACATTTTTTAACAAAAGATAGCTAGAACATATTAAAATAACATTACCCAAAGCAGCCTCCTCAGTACAGTAGCTCCTTAGCTGAAAGATGCCTTTTCCTGCTGGGCTGGAAGTGAACACAACATTAGGAAAACCTTCACTTTTGACTTTTATTAGGCAGTAACTACAACCAACAAGGCTAATTGACTGGGAGAACGGTGATATAAATCACTTTAATCCTGAGCTTCTTTACATACTATGAAGACCACAAGTTGGTTGGTTCAGGCATTTTTAATCTTTAAATTAATTCCAACTTTGGTTTATTTGTGATATCAGATTTAATGGCCAGAGAGAAAAATAGCCTCCCGAATAATGAGTTATGCTTTAGGAAGCTGCTTTAGGAAGCTGGCAAAATCTAGTGTTGTAACTTTACATTATGTTAGGAAGATTATGTAATGGTGAGATGAAGGAAGTCTCTGCCCCGGGGAGAAAATATTCCTGCAGGACTGGTGTGTGAGCCTGAGGCCCAGCGATAGAACAGGGAGACAAAAGGAGGTAAGAGCCTCCTTACACACTGTGAATAGTAGTTCCTCTAGAATATTAATATTGGAAGAGGCAAAGAAAAGCTTGAAATCACACCCTGACTCTGTGCAAGATTATACATCAATGAGACCCCAGCTTTCACATTAAAAACAAAACAAATTTTAAAAATACCTCTTTTATTTGAATAGCACCTGTTTTCCAAGTACTGTCAGGGACATTATTTAACTTGATCTCTGCAAGAAACAGTTCATGAAGTAGATCCCCTCCCTGCTATTTTATAGGGAAGCAAACTCAGCTATTATTTTTCCTGTTTTATAGATAGGAAACTGTGACTTGGAGAATGAAATGGTTTGCCAAGATGACATAATTAATAAATGGTGAAGTCAGTGTTGGAACTCAAATATTCAACTGCTCATTCAATGAGTTTGAATACTTGAGCAGCAGTGTTCTCCAATGCAAATGTATTACAAAGTACCATCACTTTGAAAGTGCATTCTTCCTGCTGTCCAGCCACAATTCTTCACAATTCTTCAATCTTAAGAAGCCAGACTTTCTCACTCTTGTTCTATTTTCCCCAACAAAAAAAAAATGAGAACTGATACATATATCACACAGGCCACCTTTACTTTTTTCCTTTCTAGAATCAACTGTCATATTTGCCAAATGTTTCCTGGTAAAGGACAAGCTAAAATGGTAGCAGATTATACAAAATTAATACTGGGAAAACTGGAACGAATGAGAAATTTTGACTCAAAATCTGGAAGCGAAGAAAAACACATAGATAAGCTTTAGAGAATACCAGATCTGTTTTCAATAGACAAAGAAGAAATCATAAGCCAGCTAAATGCACTTACTCTAACAGAGTGCTTGGAAATGTAAAGGCCCATCAGGATATGAGCTCTTTTCTTTTCCCAGAACAGGTCTAGTCACCCTTCATCTTCCTTGAACGTGGCCTGAGGGTGGAATAGGGCCTCGATTTGGTAGCACATTGATGGAGAAAAGCTGTTAAAATGGGCAACATTGATATAGAAAGTAGGTACTCCATTTTTGCACAGGATCTGACTTAAAGCATGAAAATGGAAATGAGTGGCTAACATGGTGGTTAGAAAGTGAGAATGAAAAGGACAGAAAACTGAAGAGTCAGCAAATAGATGCTGACATCACCAGTAATGGTATGAGTCAAGATTAAGAGGAAAAACAGAGCCAGTTACAGAAAATTTCATGAAATACAGAATGACAGTATCAAAGAAGCATAGTAGGCAGTGAGGTCTGATGGCCTGAAACTCAAAGGAGGAGGGAAGAGGAAATTTTCTGAAGTTGCATTATAGAGCAAAGAGCACAACTATGCCTTCTCCAGGCCCAGAGGAACGTGGAGTGTGAGAGAAAAAACATATACCTCTTGAAAATGAGAGACCATTTTCAATTTGTCAAGATGAAGAAACTCTTCAATGAAGATTTTTGGATATATAAGAGATATTAATAAAGACTGTAAGTTTGAGAAGGCATATTGAAAATTTTTGTTTTTTGTTTTAATTTTTTATTCTTTTAAAAAGATATTTAGATTACTTAAATGCTACATTAAAAAATATAAGGGATTTCCATATGCCCTGCTCCTCACATCACGTCCATTTGCCCCCATTAACAAAATCCTTTATTAGTGTGGTATATTCATTGTAATTGAAGAACACATTTTGGAGCATTACCACTAAGTATGATTATAGTTTACATTGTAGTTTATACTCTCTCCTACATATTTTTGTAAATTATTACAAGATATATAAAGGCCTGTATCTGTCATTGCAATGTCATTCAGGACAATTCCCAAGTCCCGAAAATGCCCCCATATTGCACCAGTTTTCCCTCTCTCTGACTTCAAAACTTCCAGTGGCCACTGCTTCCACATCAATGATATAAGTTCTTCTATTGCTAGAATCACAATAAGTCTATAGTAGAATACCAGTAAGTCCACTCTAGTGCATAGTTCATTCCCCAATCCTGAGGATTCTGGGATGGTGGTGCCCACTCCAGCTCTAATTGAGAGGGGTCTTCAGTCCCATATGGGCAATGGGTGGGAATCTCTTGCTTGCAGTTGTAGACTCTCTTGGTTCCTTGGTATGATAGTTATCCATCATCACCTCCTTCTTAGTTGTCCTGGGTGAGTCCAATGAACTGGCGAGTAGGTGTTGCAACTCCGTTGAGGCTCTGGACCCAGCTGGCACATGGGCAGTTCAAAGATTCAAGTCTCTTGGACACACACCTACCATTTCCAGCACTGAATATAGGTTCAAGTAGAAGGGTCAAAGGCTAAGTGTAGGGAAACCACAACTGAGTCCTATTCTGTCACACTCAGGAGCACAAACCCCAAAGTAGAGTCCACTGGCAGGGCACCAAACTCATGAGCTATCTGCCCTGACCATAGTGCCTGGGTATCTCCAGAGCCCTTAGGAGCCCTGCTATTTGGGGTAGTGTCTAATTTGGCAGTCAATGAGATCCTGCTGATACGTGCATAAGTGTAACCTATGGAATGGCCTCCTGACTCACTTTGAAGTCTCTTAGCCATATAAACTTATTTGTCTTTACCTTTTTCCCCTTTTGGTCAAGGTCTTTTTCCAGTTGCATTGCTAGTTGGTGCTTGGTAGTAATCCCTCAGTGCCACAGAGTCTCATCCCTAGGGGTCATGTCCCATGCTGAGGGGAAGTTATTGCATTTATATGCTGAGTTCTGCTTAGAGAGAGCCCACATTTGAGCAACAGGGAGGCTATTAGGAGGTAATGCTTAGGCACCCTATAAAACTATGCTAAGTTTCAATTTCAAGAGTAAAGGTTCATAAACACAGTCATCAATATCAAGGGCCTGTCAATGGACCATCCTCCTTCACTAGCCATTGCCTCTGCACTTGGGGGATTCTTGCTATCCATCAGAGAATGTGGCAGAGCTCCCCAAGATGGGAATTCAATATTCTTTCCGTTATTGTGTAAATCTCCACCCACCTTGACAATGCCCCATGAAGATTTGAACACATTTATATGCCTTATATGTGTGCCCAGGAGAACCTCCTCCCACGTATCTCCCTTCACTGACACCCCTCACAAATGGCCCTCCCCTGCCACAGTTGTAACCCTTCTGTGATCCAAAACTTCTTTAAAAATGAAGCCAGTAGAGACAACCAGCAAGATGGCAGCAGAGTAAAGAGCTCCTAGAATCAGCTCCTGCTACGGGGCAGTTGGTGATACCCAGAGCTATCTAGAGAACTTGTATGGGGGCTCCAGGAGATCAGAAGTGCATCCTGCAACATCCTTGAAAGAATGGAAGGAGGAGACTGCCCATCTGCAGAGAAGATTCATTAAGTAGACCACTCCACTCCACGGAGGCTGTTGCCCATCCTCCACTGGAGGCATAAGCCGCCTGGGAAGCTGTTCTGCAGCTGGAATTGGAAGCTCTCCTTACCAAAAAGGGGGAGGAAGAGACGGTTGGGCACCAACTCCAGCTACTGATTAGTAAATTCAGCAGGCTAAAGTATAATCCTAAGAACAGCTAAAGTTTGAACCTGTCCAAGTCAGAAAGAGGCCAGTAGCTGCCATCTTAACTCCACGCCTGACACGAGGAGAAGCGGGGCTGACTGAAAGTCAGTGCTGGTAGGGACCAGCTTCTTTCCATCTAGATTAGATTGCAGCTCTAGCCTAAGCCCCAGGCCCACCTCGAGCAGGGAGGAAGCTGCAGAGAGCTGTGCCAGCCTCTCCTGGAAATTACAAGCCACACCACAGAGGCCGGTGATCGTCCTTCTTTGACGGCACATCCACCCCAGGATCTATTCTGTGGCAGGAATTGGTAGCTCCATTTCCCAAAAATGGGAGGAAGAGACGGTTGGCCACTGACTTCAGCTATTTATCAGTCAATTCAGCTGGCTAACGTATAACCCTAAGAACAGCTAAAGTGTGAGCCTTTCCAAGTCAGAAGGAGGCCAGTAGCCACCATTTTGACTCCACCCCCAGCATGAGGGAAGGCGGGGCTGACTGAAATTCACAGTGACAGTAGACACCAATTTCTTTCAACCACATTGGCCAACAGCCCTAGCTTAGGCTTTAGCCCTAGCTATAGCAGGGAGGAAGCTGGCGGGCCATGCACCAGCCTATGCAGGTGCCTGCAGGTACATTTAGCTGGCACGGACTGAATAATCAGGAGCTTACTGGGGTGTCTGAGGTCATCTTGGACCTGCACTGCATAGATTGCTCATCATTCCATCTCTAACCCGGGCAGGGGAGAAAGGGGAGTGAAGCTTCATCAGTCTCTCTGGGAACTACAGTCTAGGCCTGCATTAGTTGGATTATTTCACACAGCTAAGCTCTGTCCCTACCCCTGGCAAAGGAGAAAATTTGGAGAAGCTTCACCAGTCCCTGGGGCAATGAGGGTAGCTTGAGCCTCCACAGCTTATAGCACCAACTACATCCTTGGCTCTTACCATACAACCAGCAAAGGGAGAAAGGGCAGGAAGCCCTAAACTAAAGAGAAAAACTGCATCAAGAATAAATACTCTAGTAAGGAGATGCCAAGATATCAACAAAAATTACAATCCACACCAAGAAACAGAAAGATATGGCCCAGTTAAAGGAACAAGAGAAGCTTCCAGATGACATAAAGGAGTTGAGACAACTAATCATAGATGTTCAAAGAAATCTCCTTAATAAATTCAATGAGATGGCTAAAGAAATTAAGGATATAAAGAAGATATTGCATGAGCACAAAGAAGAATTTGAAAGCATACATAGAAAAATAGCAGATCTTATGGGAATGAAAGGTGCAATAAATGAAATTAAAAATACACTGGAATCATATAATAGCAGATTTGAGGAGGCAGAAGAAAGGATTGGTGAGCTTGAAGAAATGGCCACTGAAAGTGAACATACAAAAAGACAGATGAAGTAAAGATGGGAAAAAACTTGAACAAGGTGTCAGGGAAGTAAATGACAGTAAGAGATGTGCAAACATATGTGTCATGGGTGCCTCAGAAGGAAAAGAGAAGTGAAAAGGAGCAGAAGGAATATTTGAAGAAATAATGGTAGAAAATTCCCAAGCCTATAGAAGGGCATAGATATCATGTCCAAGAAGCACGATATATTCCCATCTGAAAAAATCCAAATAGACCAACTCTGAGACACATACTAATCAGAATGTCAACGGCCAAACACAAAGAGAGAATTCTGAGAGCAGCAGGAGAAAAGCAATGCATAATATATAAGGGATACTCAATAAGATTCATTGCTGATTTCTCACCAGAAACCATGAAGGCAAGAAAACAGTGTTATGATATATTTAAGCTGCTGCATGAAAAAAACTTCCAAACAAGAATCTTATATCTGGCAAGATTGTCTTTCAAAACTGAGATCGAGTTTAGAATATTTACAGATAAACAGAAACTGAAAGAGTTTGTAACCAAGAGACCTGCTTTGCAAGAAATACTAAAGGGTGTGCTACAGCCTGAAAAGAAAAGACAGGAGAGAGAGGCTTGGAAGAGAGTCTAGAAATGAAGATTATATCAATAAAAGTAACTAAAAATGTCAAGAGAGTGGTGAAAATAAAAAATGACAGATAAAACTCAAATATTCAGGAATAAACTTAGCCAGCAATGTAAAGCACTTGTATTCAGAAAACTACAACTCATTGTTAAAAGAAATTTTAAGAAAGACCTAAATAATTGGAAGAACATTCCATGCTCATAGATTGGAAGACTAAATATCGTTAAGATGTCAATTCTACTGAAATTGATGTACAGATTCAATGCAATCCCAATAAAAATTCCACCAGCATTTTTTAAATAAATGGAAAACATGATTATCAAATTTATTTGGAAGGGTACAGGGTCCTGAACAGCCAGAAGCATCTTAAAAAGGAAAAGTGAAGTTGGAGGACTCTCATTTCTGGACTTTAAGTCTTATTACCTAGCTACAGTGGAAAAAACAGCATGGTAATGGCATAAAGACAGACACATAGACCAATGGAATCAAACTGATGGTTCAGAAACAGACCCTTTATGGTCAAGTGATTTTTGACTAGCCTGTCAAACCCACCCAGCTCAGACAGAACAGTCCTTTCAACCTATGGTGCTGAGAAAACTGGATATCCATAGCAAAAGAAGGAAAGACGACCCCTATCTGACACCTTATACAAAAATTAACACAAAATGAATCAAAAAGCTAAATATAAAATTAAGAACCATAAAACTTCTAGAAGAAAATGTAGGAAAATATCTTCAAAACCTGGTGGTAGGTGGTGGATTCTTAAAGGAGGTAAGAGGAGGACTGAAATGGGCTACTGATATTTAATGTATGTAGAAGTTTTAATTAGCTTTACTGTAAAAGTGTGGAAATGTATAGACTTGATGATAATACATTATAGTGATTAACAGCTGGTTTATAAATGGCTGAAAATGGTAGTCTAGGAATGTGAATGCCAATTGACAGAAAGCTAGAGAATAATCTAGGGACTGAATAGCACAGTAAACCCAGAGGTGGATGAGAATTGTGGTTGATGGTACAGATGCAAGAGTGTCCTTTTTTAGCTAGAGCAGATGTACAGCACTATTGCAGGGTGGTGGGAATGTGGGGAAGCATGGGAAAAATACAACTGGAATTACCTATGGACTGTGGTTAACAGTAATAATGCAATATGCTTGCATCTATGCCAAAGATGTATTGTATTGATCATGGGGGAGTGTGGTAAATATGTGCCAAATTTATGCTGTGGACCTGGTAATAATTGGATGATACTATCTCATAATCTGTAGCAAATTTTCCACCATGGTGTGGTGTATTGATAGAGGGATGTTGTTTGGGAATTCTGCACATGTGCATGATTGTTTTGTAAGTTTATATCTTCTGTCATAACAATATATTTAAAAAATAATAATAGGGTGGGTTGGGGAAAAATACACCAAATGTAAGAAAAGGAGTATAATTTGTAGTAAGATTTTGACAATATTCTTTCATAATTTGTAAATAATGTCTCACAACAATGTAAGGTGTTAGTGGAGGGCTGAGGTATGAGACCCGCGTATGATGGTACGAATGTTTCCTTTGTAAGTTCACAACTTTTACTATGCACTTATCGTTTATGTGTGTTCATGTATAAATGATATAATAATAATAATAAGGTGGGTTGGGGGAAAATATTTTGGTTAGTAGTAATATTTTAAGGATGATCTTTAATCATTAGTTAAAAATGTTTAACAGCAGTGCAAGGTGTTGGTGGTAGGGTGAGGTATGAGAGCCCTGTATGATGTTATGTATGTTTGTTTTGTACATTCACAACTATTGCTATACACTTATTGTTTATGTATGTTCAAGTACATGTGAGATACTTCAATAAATTTTTAAAAAAAGAAAACAAAGAAGCCAATAATTTAGCTAAATACAATTAATAAAAAAAATGAAATGATAGTTTTAAAAATAGGAAATCAAATAGAAAAAGTTTTAAAAATTAAAAAATTTAAAAATTTGGAATAATAAAAAATAATGAAAAAATAAAAATTTTTTTTGACATTTTGCCTTTCATCACTGTAAGATCTGCTGTCCTGTATGTACAGTGACATTTTCTTCCATTTATTCCCCCATTGTCTTACTTTTTTCATTTTGTCTTCAAAGAAATTTTAGGTGATGGCAAAGTCACGTACAGAATGTAGGGGACTATCATATATCCAACATCCTCCCCCTTTTCCTCCTTCCCATATTAATAATAGTTTATATGTGGATGGTACATTTGTTACAACTGATGTACAAATATTGATACATATCTACCAACCTCGGTCAGTGGTTTACATTATGGTTTACATTTTGGACCATACACTTTTATAAATTTTGTTGAAACTTAACATGGCCTGTATTTATCATTGCAAGATCATGTAGAACACTTCCATCACCCCAAAATGCTGCCTGTTCCATCTATTCCATTCATCCCTCCCTCTCCCCTCGGGACCATGGCAACCACCAGGCTTCACTTTACAGGACCAGATTCATAGTTACCTGAAACAACATTGAGGGTTTGACACACTGGTCTGTCCTCCTCTCTTGGGCACTGCCCATGCTCTGGAGAAACTCCCACCCCCCCCATTTGAGAACATAGTGGGCCTCCCCATGATGGAAGTTCAGCAACTTCCGGCTCATTATGTGGGTCTCCACCCACTGACATAACACACTATGTCAAGATGAACATTCGCACACTCCCTAGAAACCTGTCCCTGGTGCACCTTCCCAAACACCCCCCACATCCAATGCTCTAAACCAGTAACTCTTCCTTGTCCTATTGCCAAAAGAGCATTCCCAACATTGAGTTTCAACCACATACCCACCAATCCCCATCGTTCACCTGCTCCCTCCCCCAACCCTCCCCCAAGTTCCATGGACAGCCCAAGCCCCCCTCCACACCCTACCCCTCTGAAATACCTGCACTGCCTAACTCAGCAGTATCACTGCACCTCCATCATGTTCCTCTACTGCATAATTACATAATTACATACTTTCATCTTATCATAGATTTTGCCCATATGGGCATTGGCTCACAGCCTTCTTCTCCCTTTCTATTTCCTGAAAACCATCTTCCAGACTCTAGTTCTGTGAGTCTGTTCAATTTGCTTGATTCATATCTGTGGGGTCATGTAATATTTGTCCTTCAGTGCCCAGTTTATTTCACTCAACATAAGGTCCTCAAGATTCATCCATGTTATCCCATGTGTTAGTACTGTATTCTTTCTTACAGCTGAGTAATATTTAATTGTATGTATATACCACAATTTGTTTATCCATACATCTGTTGAAGGACATTTGGGTTGATTCCAACTTTTGGCAATAGTGAATAATGCTGCTATTAACATCGGTGTGCATATATCTGTTTGTGCCCTTGCTTTCAATTCTTCTGGGCATATACCCAGCAGTGGAATTGCTGGATCATACAGCAATTACATAAGTCAGTTTTCTGAGGAACTGCCATACTGTCCTGCACATTATGGACAGGATATTCCCACCAGCAGTAGATGAGGGTTCCCATTGATCCAAATCCTCTCCAAAACTTGCAGTCCTCTGTTTTTTCAATAACCACCAGTCCAATGGGTGTAAAATGATATCTCATTGTAGTTTTGATTTGCATTTCCCTAATAGTGATGTTGAGCATCTTTTCATGTGCTTTTTACCCATTTGTATTTCTTCTTTGGAGAAGTGTCTATTCAAATCCCTTGCCCATTTTTTAAATCGGTTGTTTGTCTTTTTATTTTTGAGGTGTAGGATTTCTCTATAGGCAGGATATTAGGCCCCTGTCAGATATATAGTTACCAAATATTTTCTCCCATTGAGTAGGCTGCCTTTTCACTTTCTTAAAAAATTCCTTTGAGGTGCAAAAGTTTTTTTAATTTTGAGTAGGTCCCATTTACCTATTTTTTCTTTTGCTGCTCATGCTTTGGATGTGAAGTTCATAAAACCATTTCCTATTACAAGATCCTGTAGATGCTTCCCTACATTATCTTCCAAGGTCTTTATGGTCTTGGCTCTTATATTTAGATCTTTGATCCATCTTGAGTTAATTTTTGTATAAGGTGTGAGATGGTGTTCCTCTCTCATTCTTTTGGATATGGATATCCAGTTCTCCAAGCACCATTTGTCATTCTCACCCAGTTGAATGGGCTTGATGCCCTTGTAGAACATCAGTTGACTGTATATGTGAAGATCTATATCAGAACCCTCCATTCGGTTCCATTGGTCAGTATGTCTATCCTTGTGTCAATACCATGCAGTTTTGATGACTGTAGCTTTGTAGTATGTTTTAATATCAGGTAGTGTGATTCCTCTGATTTAGTTTTTCTTTTTCAATATATCTTTGGCTATTCAGGGCCTCCTGTCCTTCCAGATAAATTTCATAGTTAGTTTTTCCAATTCAGTAAATAATGCTGTGGTGATTTTTATTGGGATTGCATTAAATCTTATTTTAAATCTATGAGTAGAATAGACATCATAATGATGTTTAGTCTTCCTATCCATGAACAGGGAATATTCTCCCACTTATTTAAGTCTTCTTTGATTTTCTTTAACAGTGTTGTGTATTTTTCTGTGCATAAGTCATTTACATCTTTAGTTAAATTTATTCCTAGGTATTTGATTATTTTAGTTGCTGTTGTAAATGGGATTTTTTTTCTTGATTTCCTCCTCAGACTGTTCATTGTTGGTGTACAAAAATGCTACTGATTTTTGGACATTGATCTTATAACCTGTGACTTTGCTGAACTCATTTATAAGCTCTAGAAGCTATGTTGTAGATTTCTCGGGGCTTTCTAAGTATAGGATCATGTTGTCTGCAAATAGTGAAATTTTTACTTCTTCCTTTCCAATTTGAATGCCTTTTATATCGTTTTCTTCTCTAAGTGCTCAAGCAAGTACTTCTAATACAAGGTTAAATAGGAGCAGTGAAAGTGGGCATCCTTATCTTGTTCCCAATCTTAAAGGGAAACCTTTTAGGATTTCTCCATTGAATATAATGTTAGCTGAGGGTTTTTCACATATACCCTTTATCATATTGAGGAAGTATCCCTTCTATTCTTTTATAGTGCTTTTATAAGGAAAGAGTGTTGTATTTTGTCTAATGCTTTTCCTGCATCTATAGAGATGATCATTTGATTTTTTTCTTTCAATCTGTTTATGTAGTGTATTACATTGATTGATTTTCTTATGTTGAACCATTCTTGCATACCAGGGATGAAACCCACTTGGTCATGGTGTATAATTCATTTGATGTGTTGTTGAATGTGATTAGCAAGTATTTTGTTGAGGATTTTAGTGTCTGGGTTCATTAGAGAGATTGGTCTATAGCTTTCCTTTCTTGTGGTGTCTTTGTTTAGCTTTGGTATTAGAGTGATGTTGGCATCATAGAACGAATTACTCAATGTTCCCTCTACTTCTATTTTTTAGAAGAGTTTAAGCAGGATTGGTGTTAGTTCTTTCTGGAATGTTTGGTAGAAGTCACCTGTGAAGCCATCTGGTCCTGGGCTCTTCTTAGTTGGGAAGTTTTTGATGACTAATTTTATCTCATTACTTTGATTGGTCTGTGGAGCTCATCAGTTTCTTCTTTCATCAATGTAGGCTGCATGTGTGTTTCTAGGAATTTGCCCATTTCCTCTAAATTGCCCATCTTAGTGGCATACAATTTTTCAAAGTATCCTCTTATGATACTCTTTATTTCTGTGGTGTCAGTGGTGATAGCTCCTTCCTCATTTCTTATTTTATGTATTTCTACCTTCTCTCTTTTTTTCTTTGTTAGTCAAGCTAAGGGTTTGTCAATGTTATTAATCTTCTTGAAGAATCAGCTTTTAGTTTTATTTTTTCTAGTGCTTTCTCATTTTCAATTTCATTTAGTTCTGCTCTAATCTTTGTTATTTCCTTCTTTCTACTTCCTTTGGGATTAGTTTGTTGTTCTTTTTCTAATTCCTCCAGGTGTACAGTTAGGCCTTTGGTTTTTAGCTCTTTCTTCTTTTTTAATGTAGGCATTTATGGCTATGAACTTTCCTCTCAGTACAGCTTCTGCTGCATCCCATAGGTTTTGATAAGTTGTGATGTCATTTTCATTCATTTCAAGGTAGTTATTGATTTATTTTGCAATTTTCTTCTTGACCCACTGTTTGTTCAAGAGTGTGCTGTTCAACTTCCATATCTTGGTGCCTAATCTGGTTCTCTTGCCCTTACTGATTTCCACTGTGGTCAGAGAAATTACTTTTTATAGTTTCAATCTTTCTGAAGTCATTGAGAGTTGTTCTGTGGCCTAGCATGTGATCTATCCTGGAGAATGATCCATGTGCACTCGAGAAGAATGTATATCCCACTGTGTTTGGGTGTAATGTTCTGTATATGTCTATTAGGTCCAGGTCCTCTAATATATTATTCAAAGTGTTTATTTCTTTATTGATTCTCTGGTGAGATGTTCTGTTTAATGATGATAATGGTATATTAAAGTCCCCCACTATAATTGTAGAGGCATCTATTTCTCCACTTAGTTTTTCCAGTGTTTGCTTCATGTATTTTGAGGTGCCCTGGTTAGGTGTATAAATGTTTATAATTGTTATTTATTCTTGATAGATTACCACTTTTATTAATATATAATGTCTGTTTTTGTCTCTTACAATAGTTTTGCATTTAAAATCTATTTTTTCCAATATTAGTATAGCTACTCCCACATTTTTTTGGTTATTGCTTGCCTGTAGAATTGTTTTCCAACCATTCACTTTCAGCCTTCTTTCATCCCTGGGTCTAAGGTGGTTTTCTTGTAGACAGCATATAGATGGGTTATATTTCCTTATCCATTCTGCCAGTCTGTGTTTTTTGACTGGTGAGTTTAATCTATTAACATTTAATGTTATTACTGTCAAGGAATTACTTACATTAGTCATATTTTCTTCAGGTTTATGTATGCCATATGTTGTTTTTATTTCTCTTCCTATCTTTTCAGTTGTTCTTACACTCTCCTCCAACTCTCTGTCTCCTGTTTTTTCCACTCAAACTGCAGAACTCCTTTTGGTATTTCTTGAAGTTCAGGTTTATAACTGACATACTCTCTTAATTTCTGTTTATCTGTGAATATTTTGAACCATCCCTCCTTTTTGAATGCCAGTTTTGCTGGATAGAGAATTATTGGCTGTAATTTTTTTTTTTTAGCACCTTGACTATGTCATACCACTGCCTTCTTGCCTCCGTGGTTTCAGATGGGAAATCAGCACTTAATCTTATTGAGCTTCCCTTGTATGTGATGGTTGTCTTTTCTCTTGCTGCTTTTAGTACTCTTTCTTTGTCTTGAGCATTGGACAATTTGAAAAGTATATGTCCTGGAGTAGGCCTGTTAGGATTTATACTGTTTGGGGTGTGCTGCACTTCCTGGACAGGTACATCCATGTCCTTCAATAGGGTTGGGAAGTTTTCAGACATTATTTCCTCCAACACACCTTCTGTCCCCTTTCCCTTCTCTTCTCCTTCTGGATGCTTATAATGTGTATGCATGTGCATTTCATGCTTTCATTCAAATCCCTGAGTTCCTGCTGGATTTTTTCTATCTTTTTATCTATCTGTTCTACTATCTGTTTGATTTCAGCTGTACTGTCTTCCACATTGCTGGTTCTTTCCTCTGCATGTTCAAAACTGCTGTTACATGCTTTCAATGTGTTTTTGATTTCTTGTATTGTACCATTCATCACCATCATATCCATTATCTTTTTATGTTTGTTTACGATTTCTTCAGTATGTTCTCCCAGTGTCTTCTTAATATCCTTAATCTCTTCCTTCACTTCATTAAGTTGATTCATGATATTTGTTTGGAAAGAGTGTTGTATTTTGTCGAATGCTTTTCCTGCATCTATAGAGATGATCATTTGATTCATGATCATTTGGACATCTCTGATTAGTTGTCCCATGTTCTGCATCTCCCCCTGTTTTGAATTCATTTACTGGACTGGGCCATGTCTTCCTGTTTCTTTGTATGGGTTATAATTTTTTGTTGGTGTTAGGCATCAGTTTATCTTGATGGGTTTTTACAGTTGATTAGCTTCTCTTTGTAACCTAGGATTTTATTTTGTTGTTGTTGTTGTGTATGTGGTAAGTTTTCACTTTGACCCTTCATTCCTCTCATTCTATTTCCTTGCTGTTGTCTATGTTCTCTTGAAAACAAACATGGGGGCAGAGAAAAGAAAAGAGGTAAGAAGAGAAAAAGGATAATAGAAGTAATAATAGTAAAAGGTAGAAGAGGAACCATATAAGACCTAGGAAAATGAATAATTAACTCAAGTAAGAAGTGCAGAGGAATAAGAATTTTAAAAGTGGAGTACAAACAATGAGATGAGAAACTGAATATAAAAAAATAGATACGATGAACTAAAAGGCTAGAAGGATGAAAGGAGAGGGAAAAAAGAAAAGACAAATAGAAAAAAAAGTAAAAATAGAAAACAGAGAAAAAAGGAGAGAGAAATAAAGACAAGGAAAATTGAAGACCAAACAAAAAGAGTTAGAATGTAAGAACAACAACCAAAAACAGAGGATAGAAAGATGAAGGAAGGAAGGGAAATGGCATAGGTAGACAAAATTGGTAAACAACAACAAAAAAGGGAAACAAAGAAAGGTGAAACACAATAAAGAAAAAACAACACAGCAGCATCTGATTTTAAAAAGGAGGGCAAAGAAAGAAGATAATAAAAGTAAGACAAACAAGCAAACAATTAAAAACCATGGGAAAACAGTCTTCCCATCTCAGGGTGCTGGTGTTCATCAATCAATTACCCTGCAGCCTCCACTCTGCAGGTTTTGAACCAGGTTTTAACAAGTAAACTAAGTTAAATTTTAAAAAAGAATCTTTTTTAAGAAAAATAAGAGATCCAAGAATAGCTAATACAAAAAAGAATATCTATATATTCCCTGTCTTAAAGTATCAGCTGAATGTCTGGTAATCCGGTGGCTCACTTCTCTAAGTAGAGCTGGGAATCAAACCAGGGACCACATACATTCAAGGTGGAAACTCCTCCACTGACTAAACTTTCTTTTTGGGTCGTTTAGCCTTTCAGAAAGCTATCTGCCCACTTTCCCTCAGGCAGGTTAGAGTCCTGCTGATTAGGCACCTGGCTGTCCACCCCCTTTTCTATTCTAATTGTTTTCTCTCCCAGGGCAGCTGTGACAGCCTGTGTGCATGGATCCCCCCTTTGTTCTCCTGGTCAGGTCAAGGTCCCTTCAAAGATTGAAAGGGGACTGTGGTGACTGACTCAGCACAAAGAAACCACACTCGACCCTCTTCCAGACCCCTCCTCCTCCCAGGGGACCCTAAATAGGCCCTTGAAAGCTTATTGAGGCTTTCTACCACCTGCCTTCCTTAGGGGAGTTGGAATTTTGATAGTTTTCAGCACGGGACCAGTCAATTGCCTGTCTTCGTCCTCTCCCAACCCAAGTTCCTCTCTCCCAGGGTGGCTCGGTGCTTCGGGCTGCCTGAGCAGATTCCCCTCTCTCCTCTTCCTGGGGCCACTTCTGGTTGGTATGCTCCCCGAAGTTCAAAGGGGGCTCAGGTAACGAAACCCATAGATAGGAAACCCCTCTCCACCCTTCACTAGAATCCTCTTCCTACCAGAGAACACTTCCTCCCACTAAGTGGCTGGTGGGAGTCAAGGGGTTCGTGGAGGCTTTTTGGCTTGAGCGTGGGGCTTAGCCACCCACCATTTCCAGCCACAGGAGCTAGAAACTCATGGTTTTCCTTTGGGTTCTTTATCTCTTTGTCTGGTTTCCTCCAGATTGATGCCCTAAAGAATCCTGCTCTGTGGGTTCCTAAAACAGCTCACTCAGGTAGGATTTTGCACCTTCTCAACTGTTTTTTGCAAAAGAGGTGGAGAGTGCACACCTAAGCTGACACCATCTTGCTGGACCCAACCTGGGCAACTATATTGAATATTTTTGAAACACAAAGGGTCTTTCTGGGGTCAGATGACCTTCCCCAATCTTTCTCTCATGAACCCTCAGGGAAGTCCATGGAGAAGAACTTCACATGGTTTCACACTCCTCTTGCATCTGTTGCTCCATATTCTCATGTTACTCACATTCTGTTTTTAACAATTTGTTGAAACTTTTAGCTGAAATCTTATTTGCTTTTGTTGGTAGCACCATCTTCCTTCCATGCACTGCCCCCAAGTAGGCCAGTGCTTGCATCCTGTATCTCCTAAGAGGTCTGACTTTCCCTAGATTTCAGATAGTTGGTTTCCCTGCAACCTCAACTCTTTGAGGGGTTCAAGAAAAGTGGTGATTTTTGTAAATATTCATCTTTTTGTTGTTGTTAGGTTGGGAACAACATTCTTTCCAGCTTTCTACATCTTAAGTAGAAGCTAGACATTCTAATATATTTTTAACAATATTGTGTTCATGCTCAAAGCTTCTCAAACCATTGATGTTGGGAATCACAATGGGTATAAAATGAAATACATTTTAATTCTAAATTAAGCTTAGAATACCATCAAAAGGTGTGATTTTATTTGAGTAGATTGGTTAAGGAGGCTGAAAAGAGAAAATAAATGCTAGAAAAACTTTTAATAATAGTCCTTTGGAATTTATTAGCATTCTTTTTAAATAAACATTGCATGGACTGTCTTGGAAAGGTGTATTAATTTTATAGTGATTACCATGTGGCTTAGAGTGGTAATTAGTTTTTATTAATTATATTATTTAAAATCTGTGTCTATTTTTATACTCCTGAATTGTCAACAGCATTTCTGTCATTTGTCCTCATAATTCTAACAAATTTGACAAAAAATAAACTCATCTTAATGAAAACAAGGAATTTAGTACTTTTACTTACTTCAAATCACTATTAATCTTTCTAACAATGCAAATTACAAAACTCGGTATTATTTTTGTTATATACTATTCTTTCTCAATTTGTTTTACTTTAGTGCTTATTTTCATTTCAATATTTAAATAAATATTTCAACTTAGCTCCATATATGTAAGCTAATATTGTTGTATTCACAATCATCTTACCCTCTAATTTCTTCTTTCCTGAGTTCCCACAGTTGACTCAAATATTTGTACTCTGGATTAGACCTTAGAACAACTTTATCAGGAAAAATACATGGATGGCATATATTTTTTAAAATTTTTTAATTTGTTTTTTTTAACTAGAGAAGTTGGAGGTTTACAGAAAAATCATGTAAAAAAAAATACAACATTCCCATATACCCCATATATTTCCCCCAATTATTAACACTTTGCATTAGTGTGGCACCTTTGTTACAACTGATGAGAGAATATTATCATTTTGCAATTAACTGTAGTCCATAGTTTACATTAGGGTGTATTTTTCCTGATATACCACCCTATTACTAACATCTTGCAATAGTGTGATACATTTGTTGTAATTTATGAAAGAACATTTTTATGCTGGTACTATTAACTACCATCCATCATTCACAATAGGGTTCACTGTGCTGTACAGTTCTACATTTTATATATTTTACTTTTTATTCTTCTAACATATATAAGACCTAAAATTTCCCTTTTAACCACATTTGTATATATAATTCAGCGCTGTTAATTATACTCACAATGTTGTGCTACCATCATTACCATCCATTTCCAAAACTTTACAATCAACACAAATAGAAATTCTGTACAAATTGAGCACCAACTCCTCATTCCCTACCCATAACCCAGCCCCTGATAATCTAAAGCCCACATTCTAACTCTATGAGTTTGCTTATTTTCATTATTTCATATCAGTGAGATCATACAAAATTTGTCCTTTTGCATCAGGCTTACTTCACTCTACATGACGTCGCTTAGTTTCATCCATGTTGTTGCACGAACCAGAACATCATTCCTTTTTAATGCTGAATAATAGTCCATTGTATGTATATATCACATTTTATTCATCAGTTAATGGACACTTGGGATGCTTTCATCTTTTGGCAATTGTGAATAATGTTGCTATAAACTTTAATGTGTAAATATCTGTTCAAGTCCTTACTTTCAATTTTTTGGGGGTATATACTGAGTAGTGGGTTTGCCAGGTCATATGATAATTCTATACTTAGCTTTCTGAGGAAACTCCAAACTGTCTTCTGCAGCAGCTGCACCATTTTACATTCCCACCCACCAGCAATGAGTGAGTTTTCCTATTTTTCTCCACATCCATTCCAACACTTGTAGTTTTCTGTTTTTTGTTTTGTTTTGTTTTGTTTTTAAGATAGTCATTCTAGTGGGTGACAAGTGGTATTTCATTGTGGTTTTGGTTGGCATTTCCCTAATAATGAATGATGTTGAACATCTTTTCATGTGCTTTTTAGTCATTTGTATATCCTTTTTGGAGAAATTTCTATTCAAATCTTTTGCCTATTTTTTTAATTACATTGTTTGTATTTTTATTGTTGAGTGGTAGGATTTCTTTATATATCTTGGATAATAAATCTTTATTGGATAGGTGGTTTCCAAATATTTTCTACTATGGAGTACGTTGTCTTTTCACTTACATGATAGCATTCTTTGATGCAGAGAAGCTTTTAATTTTGATAAGGACCATTTACCTCATTTTTCTTTCGTTGCTTGTGCTTTGGGTGTAAAGTCTAAGAAACCCTTACTTAATACAAGATCCTGAAGATGCTGCCCTATATTTTCTTCTAGGAGTTTTATAGTCCTGCTTCTGAAATTTAGATCTTTGATTCATTTTGAATTAAATTTTGTATATGGTGTGAGATAGGGGTTCTCCTTCATTCTTTTGCATATGGATATCCTGTACTCCCAGTACTATTTGTTGAGAAGACTATTCTTTCCCAATCAAGTGGACTTGGCAGCCTTGTAAAAAATCAATTGGTCATAGATATGAGGTTCTATTTCTGAATTCTCAATTTGATCCCATTTGTCAATATGACTATCCTTGTGTCAGTACCATGTTGTTTGGACAACTGTAGCTTTGTAATTAAGTTTAAAGTCAAGAATTGTGAGTCCTCCAACTTTGTTCTTCTTAAACTAGAAGGTTTTGGCTATTAGGGACCTCTTATCCTTCCAAATAAATTTGATTATTTGGCCTTTCCAATTCTGCAAAGTAGGCTGTTGGAATATTGATTCTGTTGAAACTGTAAATCATTTTGGGTAGAATAGACATCTTAAAAATATTCAGTCTTTTAATCCATCAGTATGGAATGCTGTTGCATTTATTTAGATCTTTTTTTATTTCTTTTAGAAAAGTTTTGTAGTTTTCCATGTGTAAGTTCTTTACATCCTTGATGAAATTTATTTGTAGATATTTGATTCTTTAGTTACTATTGTAAATGGATTTTTTCTTGATTTCCTCCTCAGATTGCTCATTGCTAGTGTATAGAAACACTACTGATTTTTGCATGTTGATATTGTACCCTGCCACTCTGCTGAATTTATTAGGTTTAGTAGCTTTGTTATCAATTTTGGGGGACTTTGTATTTAAAGAATCATGCCATCTGCAAATGTTGAAAAGTTTCAGTCTTCCACCATTGAGTACAATGTTAGCTTAAGGTTTTTCGTATATGCCTTTACCATGTTGAGGGAGTTTCTTTCCATTCCTGGTTTTCCAAGTGTTTTTATCAAGAAAGGATACTGGATTTTGTCAAATGTCTTTTCTGTGTCACTTGAGATTATCGTGTGTTTTTTCCATTTGTTTTGTTAATGTATTAAATGTATACATAATGTAATGTATTAAATTAATTGATTTTCTTGTGTTGAACTACCCTTGCATATCTAGTATAAAACTCACTTGATCATGGTGTATAATTATTTTAATTTGTTGTTGAATTTGACTTGCAGTATTTTGTTGAGGATTTTTGCATCTATATTCATAAGAAATATTTGTCTTTTCTTGTCATATCTTTATCTGGTTTTGGTATGAAGGTGAGAGTGTCCTCATAGAATAAGTTAGATAATGTTCCCACCTCTTAAATTTTTAGAAGAGTTTGAACAGGATTGGTGTGACAGTTTGAACATGGGTGGATCCCAGAAAACCATGTCCTTAGGGCTCATCCATTCCTGTGGGTGTGGACACTTTTTTTGGATTGGATTCAGTGGAGGGGGGGGCTTTGATTGTATTACTTCAGTTAGGCATAACCCAGGGTAGGCCTTAGTCCTCTTTCTGGAGTTCTTTATGAAAAGGAGAAACATGCAGAGTCACACAGAAAAAAAGAAGAAAAAAAAAGCAACAGAAACAGAGAGAGCCTAAGAGGCTGAGAGAGAGTTCCTAGAGGCTGGAGGCTAAAATCAGTGGAGCACAGAGGCATGGAAAGTGGCCCCCAAGAAACTGAAAGAGATGAGGCCCAGAGTAGAGTGGAGAGACAAGCCATATGCCTGGTTGCCCACAGCTGAGCTCAGGGAGAAAGTAAGCATGGAGAAGGCACAGATATGGAGAAAAAGATGTCTCCTTGTGCCTTGTCACATGGAAGGAGTCCAGGATCAAAGCAGCTAAACTTCATTGAAACAACATCTCTGATGATGCCTTGATTTGGACACTTTCATGGTATCAGAATGTAAGCTTTAAAATATAATAAATTCCCATTATAAAAGCCAACACATTTCTGTTACATTGCTCCCAGCAGCCTTTAGCAAACTAAAAAAAAAAAAATTAGTATTAATTCTTCTTGAAATGATTGGTAGAATTCACTTTCAGAACCATCTGGTTCTGAGCTTTTCTTTTCTGGGAGATTTTGGATGACTGATTCAATCTCTTTACATGTAATTGGTCTGTTGTACTCTTCTGTTTCTTCCAGAGCAGGTGTAGGGTTGTTGTTTTTGTTGTTGTTGTTGTTGTTGTTGTTGTTTTGGTGCATTTCTAGGAATTTGTCCATTTCATCTCGGTAATCTAATTTGTTGGAAAAGAGTTGTTCATAGTATCCTCTTATGATCCATTTTAATTTCTGTGGGGTCAGTAGTAAAACCCCCCTCTCATTTCTGATTTTTTCTATTATATTTTCTCTGTTTTACTTTTTTACTCTAGCTAAAGGTTTGTCACTTTTATTGATCTTTGCAAAGAACAAACATGGTCTTATTAATGCTTTCTACTTTTCTGTATTATCTATTTCATTCATTTCTGCTCCAATCTTTATTTCTTTCCTTTTGCTTGCTTTGGGTTTGTTTGCTTTTCTTTTTCTAGTTCCTTCAGGTGTACAGTTAGGTCTTTGATTTTAATTCTTTCTTTTTAAAAAAAAAAAAGACTTATTTATTTATTTATTTATCCCCCCTGTTGTTTTTGCGTTTGCTGTCTGTTCTCCGTGTCCACTCACTGTGTATTTTTCTGTGTCTGCTTGTCTTCTCTTTAGGCAGCACTGGGAACCAATCCTGGGATCTTCTGGAGTAGGAGAGAGGCCCTCAATCTCTTGCGCCACTTCAGCTCCCTGGTCTGCTGTGTCTCTTTGTCTCTCCTCTGTGTCTCTTTTTGTTGCATCATCTTGCTGCCCCTGCTTTCTGCTCATGCCAGCTCACCATGGGGGCCAGCTTGCCTTCACCAAGAGGCCCTTAGAATCGAACCCTGGACCTCCTATATGGTAGACAGGAGCCCAATCGCTTGAGCCACATCTGCTTCCCTCTCTCTTCTTTTTAAATGTAACATTTAGGGCTATACATTTACCTCTCAGTGCTGCCTCTGCTGCATACCATAAGTTTTGATATGTTGTGCTCTCATTTTCACGTTTCAATTTATTTACATATTTCCTTTGCAATTTCTTCTTTGACCCACTGATTGTTTAAGAGTGTATTGTTTAAGTGAGTGTCTGCAAATGCAAGCAAGATAGTTCCATCCGTCTGTCCATGGGATCTAAGCCCCCTCTCAATTAGAAGCAGAGTGGCATCACCATCCCAAAATCTTCAAGGTTGGGGAATGAACAATGGAGTAATGTAGACTTATTATTATTCTACTATAGACTTATTATTCTAACAATGGAAGAACTTTTAATCATTGATATAAAGGCAGTGGCCACCAGAGGTTCTTAAGGGAGGGAGAGGGAAGAATAGGTGTAATACGGGAGCATTTTCTGAACATTGGAATTGTCCTGCATGACATTGCAATGATGGATACAGGCCATTATATATTTTGTCATAACCTACAAAATTGTGTGGGACAGAGTGTAAACTATAATGTAAACTGTCTTCTGTGGTTAGTAGCAATGCTTCAATATGTGTTCATCAATTGTAACAAATGTACCACACTAATTAAGGATGTCATTAATGTATGAAAGTGTGGGAGAAGGAGGGAGTGGAGCACAGCCTGCAGCCTTTATACCCAAAGCATAAGCAACAAAAGAAAAAATAGATAAATGGGACCTCATTGAAATTAAAAACTTTTGTGCATCAAAGGACTTTGTCATAAAAGTTTAAAGACAACCTACTCAATGGGAGAAAATATCTGGAAACCAAATTTCTGATAAGGTTTAATATATACAATATATAAAGAAATCCTATAACTCAAAGATAAAAATACAAACAACCCAATTGAAAAATGAGCAAATGTTTTGAATAGACATTCTTCAAAGAGGAAATACAAAGGGCTGAAAAGCACATGAAAAGATGCTCAATATCATTAGCTATTAGGGGAATGCAAGCCAAAATCAATGATATATAATTTCACATCCACTAGAATGGCCACTATTTAAAAAAAAAAAAAAAGAAAAAAACTGGAAAACTATAAGTGTTGGAGAGGATTTGGAGAAATAGGAACATTCATTCATTGCTGGTGGTAAAGTATAATGGAGCAACCACTGTGGAAGACAGTTTGGTAGTTCCTTAGGAAGCTAAATATAGAATTACCTTATGATTCAGCAATTCTGCTATGAGGTATATATCCAGAAGAACTGAAAGGAGGGACTCAAATAGATATGTCCACACTGATGTTCATAGTGGCATCATTCACAATTACCAGAAGATGAAAGCAAGCCAAGTGTCCATCAGCCAGTGAATGGATAAATGAAATGTTATATATACATACAATGGAATATTATTCAGCTGTAAAAAGGAATGAAGTCCTGATGCATGCAACAATATGCATGAACTTAAGGATATTATGTTGAATGAAATAAGCAGGACACAAAAGACAAATATTGGATGATATTACTGTTATGAACTAATTTTAATATGAAAACTCATAGAGTTAAAATCTAGAATATAGGTTACCAGGAGATAGTTTGGGTTGAGAGAATGGGGAGTTGATGCTTAACTTGTACAGAATTTCTATATATGCTGATGGTTTGGAAATGGAACATGGTGATGGTAGCTCTCTATTGTGAGTGTAGTCAACAGAACTGAATTATATAGGTGAATGTGATCAAAAGGGGAAACTTTAGGATGTATATATTATTGAAATGAAAATTAAAAGCTAAAACAAGACTGTACAACACAGTGCAGCCTATTTTAAATGATGGATTATAGTTAATAGTACAAGGATAAGAATGTTCATTCATCAATTGTAACAAATGTGCAATTCTAATACAAGCTGTTAATAATAGGGTGGTGTATGGAAAATACATCTAATGTAAATAATGGAGGATAGATAGAACTATTTTAATAATCTTTTACCAATTGTAAGAAAGAAAACTGCTGTTATAAAATAGTGCAATTATAAAAAGTGTTATCAATTGTTACAAATGTTCCACACCAATGCAAGGTGTTGGTGGTAAGGTAGTGCATGGGAATCCTGTATTTTATGCACAATTGTTTTGTAAATGTACAACGTCTCTAATTTAAAAAAGATAAAAAATGAATTTTTGGCTCACAGTTTTTTTCTTTTTCAGTACATTAAATATGTCATACCACTACCTTCTTGCATGCATGGTTTCTGATGACAAATTGGCACTTAGTCTTGTTAAGGATCCCTTGTATGTGATGAATCACTTTTCTCTTGCTGCTTTCAGAATCCTCTCTTTATCTCTGACTTTTGACATTCTGATTAGTATGTATCTCAGAATAGGTCTATTCAGATTTATTCTGTTTTGAGTATATTTATGTCTTTCATAAGTGTTTCAGCCATTATTTCTTCCAATATTCTTTCTGCCCCTTTTCCCTTCATTTTTCCTTCTGGGACATCCATGATGTGTGTGTTTGGATGTATCATGTTGTCATTCAAAACCCTGAGACACTGCTGAATTTTTTCTATTCTTTTCTGTCCCTATTCTTCTGACTTTATGATTTTGCTTGTCATATCTTCTGAGTCACTGATTCTTTCTTCTACCTATACATGTCTGCTACTATATGCCTTGAGTGTATTTTTAATCTCCATTATTGTGCCTTTCATCTCCATAATTCCTGTTATGTTTCTTTATAACTTCATATTTTTCTTTATGCTCACATATTGTCTTCTTAATAAACTTTAACTCTATATCCATGTTTTCCTGTATCTCCTTGAATTGATTTAGGACATTTCTTTGAATTTCTTTGATTAATTGTTCCAAATTCTGTGTCTCCTCTGAAGTTTTAATTTGTTCCCTTGACTTAGCCAATCTTCCTGTTTTTGAGTATGGTTTGTAATTTTTTGCTGATGTGTAGGCATCTGATTATCTTGATGAGTTAACTCTGAAGGGCCACTTCTCCCTCTTGTATACGGTTTTATTGTTGGAATATTTTTTGAACTCTTACATATAAGAGAATATATTTCCAATGCCATGACTCACAAACTCCTCTTTCATCTCCAGCCAGTTTGCATTGTTAGAAGTTGGAGACTTCTAAATAGTCTGAGAAACAAAATAAGTACTGATGATAGAATATGCTTAATTGGAGGCAATATTCTTATGTGTTTCAGAAAATAGTTTCCCTACTGCAAAAGAGAGAGTATCAGACTTTTAGGACCTATATCTTGAATGTAGGGATAGAATACATGAGCAGCTAGAAAACTGCTTCCATTCTTTCCTGAATGGCAATGGTTTTTTTTTGTTTCAGGTATCTAAATAGTTTTTCTATCATGATCAGACACACTAGAGTTAAGAGAATTTCTTGCAAGTAATTCACAATAATTTGTGTGATATCATTGAATAATTTTATTAGTTTCTGGATTCATTCTGATTGTGTGTGTTTTCTGCCATTTCATGGGTATTTCAATAGGAGGGTAGAAGGGAAAAAATAGCATATAAACAGCTGACTCCTTTCACAATCTTTCAGGTTATTTCTTCAAATATTTATGAAGTATCTTTTTAAAAGCTACATTATATTTCAAAAGTTTATTTAATCATGTTCAAAAAGTTTATTTAATCATATTTGAACATTTACATTATTTTTGATTTTCATTAGTAAAATAGCTACTGATTGACAAACAATATATTAGGATAGATATTTAAATGTAGGATTTCTGACTCAAGGTTTTGATCATCTTAATGTCTTTTGACATATATTGCTGAATTATTTCCCCAAATGGTTTTTCTATTTCAATTCTAACAGGTAATGATTTTGAGTACAGGTTTACTTTTTTGCTATTTTACCAGAGATTACTTCAATTACCATGGAATGTCTACCAGGAGGGGCTGGTATGAAAAAATTCATCAGACACAGAAGTCTGCTGCCCTATGGACAATGTGATAGTGCTATGGAGAGGCTGGAACACAGTCCTTGGTCAAAAGGTGAGAGAAAGAAATTCAAAGACAGTGAAGCCAGAGATGGAACAGGAATGTACTAGAGAAGCAAAGAAAATAAGACAAAGGGGTTAAATTACCAAGGAGGGAGAGCAGAAGGGCTATAGATGGAAAGAGTGATGAGAAGTTGTATCTATTTAAAAAACAGTTCAGGGGCCGAGTTGGAAGCTCCATTTTATGTTAAAATATCATTAGGCATAAGGTAGCTGATACTGTAAAAAGTACTCTTGACTTCAGTACTTTCAGGAGCTCTGAATTATTTGGCGGCTTGATTTTCATCAGGCAAGTAGAGCAGTGAGATTTTTTTTTTAATAGTAGTAGTTGAACTAACATTTTCCTTTTTTAAAAACCCACAGAATGATAAATGAATAGCTCATTATTTACTTTGAAAAAGGAAGACTCTGCAGGTTGCCTTCGCCATTGCCATTCCCTCTGTGGTACTGGCTTCACACAGTTCAGCTCTAAATGCTCAGGTTACTTTGGAAGTAAAGAATGTCTTTGAATCTCTCCATCTTTACATGAAAAATATCCAAAGTGGACAGAAACTACTCCTGTAGTTTCCAGAGAAATCTAATAACTCAGTAATAACAGAGCCTTAAATTTTTATTCCTCTATCCTATTTTCAAATAATGTCACATGTAAGATTTAATTTAAATATGTAAAATTAGTATCTCACACTGTGAGAAAAGCAGTCCTATTTTTACTAGAAGACGCTAGAGGAAGATACTACAGAGAGGTGGGTGACCTCCCGATAACAAACTAACTAGGAGCAAAACTGGGAATAAGAAAGCAGAACTGGCCAACAATTTCCCCCACAATCTCACACTGCTTCATTCACTGATAATAGAGAGATGTTTAATGAAAGAATAAGCAAGCACTGGAAGGGAAGTGGGATCTCCAAAGCCTTGAATCAACTGTATTCCTTTTCCAAAACAGTCCTCTCTTCCTGGGAAAGGTATATCCCAGATTCCAAAACCTTTCAGCCAGCAACTTCTTTACAGAGTAGTCACTCCAGCAGCATTCTGTTGGAAAAAAACAAACAACAAAAAACCAATCTTCCTTCTTGCTCAGGTGTTCTTGTGAATTATTTTCAGAGGGTTTGGACATTATCTTACTGTTCATGGGAGTGTTTTGTAAGAAATCTATTTCTACTGGTAAAATAAGATTATCTAAAGATAGAAACTATGTATAGCATAAAATGAACCTTACATACAACTCCTTGGCCAGGCTTGCTTTAGCATTGGGAGCCTGGATAAAGGCAGGTACCCATTCTACCTGAGCAGAGCTGGGATCCTGTGGGAGAAGCCTCAAGGGAACATAAGCTGGGGAATAACTCAGAGAACATAAAAACAAGCCCCTTTGTATGATAAATGTACAAACCAAGGCCTTGAGTTAGTGGCAGAGTCATGCATAGCAACCAAGTCTCCTGACACTCAGTTCATTGTTCTTCCACCACTAACATCATTCTGCTGATCCAAGTAGGAAGATACACATACAAGATCTGATTCCTTGGATACTACCTACAAAACTGATAATTGATAATTTGTTTGGCTTTCTATTGAGTGAGTTTCCATACCTACTGACTCTCCATCATGCTTGGGGACAATAAGGCCATAGTGTGAATGTCAAGGGATACCCTACCACTCTCTAATGGTGATGATAGCACTAACACTGATGTTATCATTGTGAACAGAAGAAAAAGAAAAAAAATACAGTCCCTGTGGCCTGTTCTGTTGAATAGGAATTTGGCTCTTTTAGGGAGCTTTGGAAGAGGAGAATCAGGCCTCTCTATATTTTATTCTATCCATTATCCTGATTTCTGAGTTTGTGTACCATTTCAAAGTCTTATAAGTCCATCACCTCATCCCTTGGTAGAGGCCAAAATAACATTAACCAGACTGATTTCCATTCTCTCCCCTCTGTGTGGTCATTATACATGTGTTCAGCTGGAGCCAGACCAGTGTAGTCTTAATTAATGTCCACCAATTATTTTGTACTGCTTCCCTTCCTACTGGTTCTTATTTCATAAAATAGCTAACCATAGGCAAGAAGTAGAATGCAGACGCATGCCAATGAATCCTGATGGTGTAGAGTGAGTCAAACTGGAGGCATAGAAGCACACCCCCATCTGTTCTTTTTCCATACAGACATGGTTCGTTTTCTCCCTCCTGTGCAAATGGCATTTGTTTGAAGGCCGATGTTGGTAGTAAAAGAGAAGTGATGGATTAAACAATCTCATTTAAAACCCAAAACCTCAACCATCTCTGAATGATTCAGATATTTGCCTCTGTCCTACTTCTTGCTTCTACTGTAAGGGAGATCCATGGAAATGACACAGAAAAAGAAATCCGAGGCCTACCATGTACAAATAAAGGAATTCAGTCCAGCCCACATTCTAATAAGTGACCTGAGAATTAAAAGGTAAAAAATTTATGTTAAATATATATATACATCAATATGCTAAAGATATATGATACCTATATCTTTCAACTTGCCCATTAATTCATATCCAAACTCTACTTATTTTTCAAGGGTAATCTTAATTTATCTTTTCCACAAGGATAACCATTTGATTCTTCTGATAGATTGTAATTATCAAATCTGGCCACTGCAATACATCTATTCAACATGTTTTTTTAGAACCTTGCCATTCTCCATGAAGACATAAAGACTATTTCCCTTTCCTTTACCCTGAACAATCTTGTGACTGTGTCAACATTTAGAATGTGGTAGAAGTGATGTTGTTTGACTTTCAAAGCTACTTTAGAACAGGTGATAAAAGTTCTGCTTTGCTCTCTCTTTATCATATGCCTGCTCTCGGAATCAACCTACCATGTTGTGAGATAGCCCAAACCAAATGAAGAAGCTCCTGTATGTGTTCTGAATGACAGCCACAGGTAAAATTTCAGTGAGTCTCAACATTAACCCAAACATGTGAGTGAACAAGCTTTCAGATGACTTCTAATTCTTGGTGTCACTCCATAGCTGATGTGTAGTAGGTATGAGTTATCCCTGCTGAGTCTTGTCCAATTGCAGATTCATGAGTAAAATATTTTTTAAAAGTAAGGAAAATATTATTGGAAGCTGGAGGAAAGGGAACCCTTGTTATGAAGGGGCAGAAAGTTTAGCAACACAATCACCTGTTGATGGGATTGGTGACAGGAAAGAGAAAATTTACCTAATGAACTGAATAATTTAGCTAAGGAGATTTCCAGACACAGTGCTAAAGGTGCCACCTAGCTTCTTCTAGTTGTTTACAGTAAAATGAGAGAGGAAAGTGATACACTGAAGGAAAAAAAATTAAGTATTAGAAAGCCAGGACTTGATGGATTGAAAAATAAAACTGTTCTTCATTTCCAGCCTCTCCATAAGGCAAATGACACTAAAATTCAGAAAAGTTTACAGGCAAAGATTAAATCTAAAGTTATATCAGGAAGATCAAATCTAAAGCTTCATCAGGGGAGGAAGCCAAGTGTGTAGCTGTAAAACCTTAAGACTTCAGAAATATTTAAGGCAGAGTCCCAAAAAGAAAAAAAAAAAATTTCCTCCAATGATCTTAGGGTCATATTTCACAGATAGTTTTTGTTAAAAAAATAAGACTTCTAAGAATCTTAAGAGCATTGTTTCACAACAACCTTATAGGAGGCCCAAGGTAGAAAAGACCTTATTTCAAAGAAGTTTTGTGGCTGTGGCTTTTGTCTGATGGAGTGAACCTCAATAAAATTCAGCTAAAAGGGAGAGAGATGATATAAAATGAAAAGAGCTCAACAAACTAAGAATAGCAGAGAACTTCAACTCAACAGAGGACATAGAAAACCCACAGCTAACATTAAATGCCAGTCAAAATCACAATAAGATGCCATATCACACCCAACTACATAGCTTTAATCAAAAAGACAGATAAAAATAAGTGTTAGAGATGATGTGGAGAAATTGGAACTCATACATTGCTGGTAGCACGTAAAATGGTGCGGCTGCTTTGAAAAACAGTTTGTCATTTCTTAAAAATGTCAAACATAGGATTACTATATGACCCAGCAGTTCCACTACTATATAGCCTAGAGAAATAAAAACATAATTACACGCGCACACACACACACACATGCACACACTTCTACATGACTGTCCATAGGAGCATTATTCATAATAGGTAACACATGGAGACAACCCAAATGCCCATCAACTGATGAATGGATAAATAAAATGTGGCATATCTGTAGAGTAGAATATTATTTGGCAATAAAAAGGCTGAAATACTGTTGCATGCTACAATATGGATGAACTTTGAAAACATTGTACTAAGTAAAAGAAGCCAGTCACAAAAGGTCACATATTGTATCATTCCATTTACATGACATGTCCAGAAAAGGCAAATCTCTAGAAACAGAAAGTAGACCAGTGGTTTTCTAGGGCTGGAAGGTTGGGAGGAAATGGGGAGTGAATGCTAATGTGCTAATGGTATGGGATTTCTTTTGGGGGTGATGAAAGGGTTCTAAAATTAGACTGTGTTGATGATTGCAGAGCTCTGTGAATATACTAAAAAATGACTGAACTGGATACTTTAATGGGTAAACTGAAAAAATTGTGTGTGAGTTATATCTCAAGAAAGCTTTTTTTTTTTTTTTTAATGAAAAATAGTGTCAAGTTTGTGAAAAACAAGGAAAGACTGAGAAACTGTCATGGACTGGAAGAAACTAAAGAAGCATGGTGACTAAACATAATGCGGTATCCTGGGTTAGCTCCTGAAACTTTTTAGGACATTAATAAAAATATTGTAGAAATCCAAATAAAGCCTGTAGTTTGTGTTTAAGAAAAGAAAAGGAAAGGAAAGTAAAGGAAACAAAAATAAAATGAGCAAAAAGAAAATAAATGAGGCCTTGCCTTTGGAACTTTGAATGACGTCAGGCAAGAAACAGCCATTTCTTATGGAAAAGGGAAAGAAGACATAGCGGGCAGAGCCAAGAGAAATAGTGAATCAATCCTGAGAAGTAGGACTGAACCTTAATCAGGGATTGGCAAGGACTTCACACTTGCTATGGGTACTTCCAGTTTTCTCACTTTTTAATGGTAGGATCCATGATGGTTTTCTTATCCTAGTTACAGAATTTAGTTGGGTATGTAGGGTTCAGATAACGCATACCTTTAATTTCCAAGTCTTCATATGGAGAAGAACCCTACTAAAGTCGTTGTACTTGAGGAATTCATTCCAGGAGTTTTCTCACATGGGGATATGGCTTAGATGACAAGATCCTAGGCCTTGAACCTCAATATGATGCTGAAATGGGATGAGAAGTTGAAGGATCTTGGGAGAGGGAGTATTTTGCACATGCGAGGGAGGTAAATTAGGCCATATAATCTGTAGCTGAACGTATTTTTCAAAAATAGCTACAGATATATATCCAGTACTGTATGCTTTTATAGAACTTTGCCATTCCATATCAAGAGTTGGAGTCTATTTCCCATCCTGGGCAGGCTTGCACCTGGGCAGATTTGGTACTACTCTGAAAATAATAGAATGTGATAAAAGCGATGCTGTGTGACACCCTATACTAGGTTAGAAAGGTGCTGCAACTTCTGCCTGGCTCTCCTTCTCTTATACATTGCATCATGTTGTAAGAAAGCCCAGGCCACATGAGATGGTCATGTGTTAGCATCCCCCTCAGTGGCCCCAGCATCAACCACCAGATGTGAGAGATGATTCCACTGCTCAACCTTCAAAGTGCCTCAGCTGAAGCTGAGTGGAGCAGAGATGATCTACCCCCACCAAGCCCTGCCCATACTGAAGTCTGAAAATTCTTGAGCAAAATTAATGATGACATTGTTTAAGCCACTAAATTCTTATACTGAATCAATCCCAGTGGCAGGTATTTTTTCTATACCTAGCATATGGCATTTATCACTTTTTTAATTAACTGAAGTATAATTTATGGATAAAATATTCACGGATCTCAAATTTTGATGTCTGATGGATTTTTGACAATTGTTATACTCTTGTATCTACAATCCCAGAAAAATAAATAGAATGTTTCCATTGCCAGAGAAAATTTTCTTATGTCTAGTAGTGTCCTGGAGTTAGCTTGCAATGGCTCATGGGACAGTGTATCTCTTCTTAACTCATTGTTCAACCATGTCATGTTGGCAGCTTGGAATCTTGAAATCAGGAATATTTACACCATGCAAATCAGCAAATGCTACAAATTATGGCTTTCACCCTAATCCTCCCCCCAAATCAGAACTAGTTATTAAACATTTATCAAACAACACTGCCCTTTCACCCTCCAGAGGCAACTATTTTTCAATTTCTCTCACTATAGTTAGTTTTGCTTGATCTTGGATTTCTTATAATGAATCATATGGTGTGTATTCTTCTAAGTCTGCCTTCTTTCCTTTAAAACATTATTATAAGTTATCCATATTTTTGCATAAATCCATTATTCACTCCTTTTAATTGCTGAATAGTATACAATTGTATGAATATATAGCAATTTCATTACCTTTTCCCTTGTTGATGGACATTTCGGTTGCTTCTATACTGGGCTATTATGAATAAGGCCTCTTTGACATTATTGTACTTCTTTTTATAAATATATATTTTTCATTCCTCTTAAGTAAATACCTAAAAGTCGACTGCAAGATAGCAACGATATACGTTTAACACTAGAAAAAGAAAATAGAAGGAACTTCTGGGAAGATGGCATCAGAGTAGGTAGGCAGGGCTCAATTCTCTCACAAAAACAAAGGAAGAAGGACAAAACGCTATCTGAGGGAGCTGCTTTGGGGATCTGAAGACCAGGAGAGTGCTGTACATCATTCAGGAGGGAAAGGGATGGAAAGACAAAGGGACCAAAAGAAAACCGTGAGTTACTTGCACCTGTGGCTGAGAATAGCACACAATCCCCACCCTCAAGGTGAATAGCCTTGGTAAAACCTCTGGCTCACTGCAGCCAACTGAGTTGGGAAAGAAGGTCCTCCTCCCTGGGAGGAAGAGGGGTCTGGCTGAGGGCAGAGCGTGGTTTCTTTTCAGTGAGTTTGGCCAGCTGAACTCTCTTTGAATCTCAAAAAAGATGCCAACCAGCACTGAAGTGGCCCCAGGGAGAGGGGAGGCGGTATCTGATCAGGCAGGCTGTCAAACCCAGCAGCCCTGGGAGAGAGGAACTAGGTCAGTGAGGGGGTAGGTAGACAGGTGCCTAACCAGCCAGGAGAGAAGGAAGCCAGGAGAGATAGCCAGCAAACTATTAGAAGCCAAACTTGCCTGAGGAAAAAGAGGGCAGGGAGAGCCAGATAAATTTTCAGAACCCTACCTAACCTGTGGACTGGGTGGAGCTCAGTGGAGGAGCATTTGCCTCATATATACTAGGTCTCTGGTTCAATTCCCTGTACCTTCTAAGAAAAGGGATCCAGAGAGTGATCCAGTGGGTTGTCATTCACCCAGCTGGCACCTTGTAACAGGGAACTTACAGACTGAGGTTTTACTCTTTTAGTTTTTTTCATCTATTATTTTATATTTTTATTATTACTGTTTTATTTTATTTTTCATTCTTTATTTTATTCGCTAAAACCAGGTACCTTACTGTGGAGGGCAGGCTGCAGGGTGATTGACTGAAGAACCCCGGCAGCCTGAAACAGTTCCTAGGGGACTAAGAAGGAAGCCTGTTTTTCCTGGGTTGTTTTTGTTTTTTTGTTTTTTCTTTCTTTGTTTCCCTTTTTTTTTTCCTTTTCCTTATTTTTCCCTAAGTTTCTTCATTTCTTTCTTTTCTATGCCCTCTTTTCTTTTTCCCTCTTCCTTTGCTTTTCTTTCATTCCACCTTCTCTTGTTGGCCTTTATTTTCTTCTTCTTCTTCTTCTCTTCTCATCTTTCCTGTCTTTTATTTTATTCTATATTTTCTTGTTTCATTTTTTTAATCCACCTTTTTAATTCTTATTTCTTTATATTTTTTAAATGATTTTTTTCACGCTTGTTACTTATTTTTTTCCTGGATCTTTTATGGTTCCTTTTCTATCTTTTTAAATTATTACTCTTCTTTTTCTTTCCTTTTTTCTTTTTCTATTTTTTTTTATTTTCCCCCTTGAAATAGCTTCCTTGTCTGTCTGCTCATTGTCTGCTTGTTGTTTTTGCTCATTGTCTGCTCATTGTTTTTTGCTTGTAGTCTGCTCATTTTTCTTTAGGAGGCACCGGGAACCAAACCCAGGACCTCCCATGTGGGAGACAGGTGCTCAACTGCTTGAGCCACATCTGCTCCCTGCTCATTTGTGCTTTGTTTGCTCCTTCTCTGCTCATTGTCTTGCTCTTTGTTTTTGCTCCTTGTCTGCTCATTGTTTTTTTTCTTATTGTCTGCTCATTGCTTTTGCTCATTGTCTGCTTGTTGTTTTTGCTTGATGTCTGCTCATTGTCTGCTAGTTCTTTGTCTTCTTTAGGAGGCACCAGGAACCTCACCTGGGACCTCCCATGTGGGAGGCAAGCGTTCAACTGCTTAAGCCACATCCACTCCCTTCTCTTTCTTTTTCTGTGGTCTTAATATTTTTTCAAGGGAATATAGGCAAGTACAAGGGTATAGAATTAAAAGAACCAAGTGTCAAAATGGAACCTTAATATAAAACAAAACAAAATAAAATAAAATCCTAGAGTAGAAAGAACAGCTAACCATCTGAATAAGCCTATCAAATAAGCAGATGCCTAGACACCAAAAAAAATTACAGGCCATGCTAAGAAACAGGAAGACATGACCCAGTCTAATGAACAAATTAAAAAACAGGAGGAGACACAGAATGTGAAACAACTAATCTAGGATGTCCAAACAAATATCATGAATCAACTTAACGATGTGAAAGAAGAGATAAAGGATATTGTGAAGACACTGGAGTAACATACTGAGGAAATCGTAAACATACCTAAAAAGATAATGGATCTGATAGCAAAGAATGGCACAATGCAAGAAATCAAAAATATGCCAAAAGCACATAACAGCAGATTTGAACAAGCAGAAAAAAATTCAAAGTGACATCAAAGATAGTACATCTGAAATTGGAATGATAGTAGAACAGATAGAAAAACTTCAGCAGGGACTCAAGGAATTGAATGACAACCTGAAATGCACAAACATATGCATTATAGACATCCTAGACAGAGAAGAGAAGGGAAAGGGGGCAGAAGGAGTATTGGAGTAAATAATGGCGGAAAATTTCCCAACTTTTTTTTTTAAGGAAATGGATGTACATGTTCAAGAAGCACAGCACACCCCAAACAGTACAAATCCTAACAGGTCTACCCCAAGACATAGACTTATCAAATTGTCAAATGCTCAAGACAAACCGAGAATACTGAAAGCAGTAAGAGAAAAGAAATCCATCACATACAAGGGAAACTTGATAAAATTAAGCACTGATTTCTCATCTGAAACCATGGAGGCGAGAAGGCAGTGGTATGACATAGTTAAAGTGCTAAAAGAAAAAAATCTTCTAGCCAAGAACTTTGTATTCAGCAAAGCTGGCATTCAAAAGTGAAGGAGAGTTCAAAATATTCACAGATAAGCAGAAATTAAGAGAGTTTGTGAACAAGAAACCTCCCCTTCTAGAAATACTAAAGGGCACTGGGCAGGTTAAAAATTAAAAAAAAAAAAACAGG
>JAQZBX010010011.1:0-45069 GCA_029593785.1 Cabassous unicinctus
CTCAGCCTTAAGTTTAGTAAAATGAAGAAGAATATGTACTGACTGAAGAGTTACCTCTTATATTTGCTACAAATTTGTGTGTGTCACAAATGAGTGTATTAAGGGTTCTATAATTGTCATATGGGCTGTTTTGCCTGGTAAACATTGGTATGCTGAGTATGACCAAGAACCAGTGGTTCCCAAACTTATCTAATAGAAGCATTATTTCATAATGTGAAAATAAAGTTCATATTTCTCTACTCGATAATAGTAAAAAGACAGCTATTAAATCTAAATTTTATAATGTCAAAATTTACTTGCATTTTATTAACCACAATTAATGCATACATTTGTAAAGTAGTAACATATACATGTGTGAAATGACACATTAATCATACTAAAGGCAATTCTTGATATACATATGAATTAACCCCAATGAAATAACCCCAATGTCCCGCAAGGGTCCATGCTTTGCCCATATATAATAATAAGACAAAGAACTTAATCAGGTGTCCCACCATTGGGAGATAAGTGGCTCATAAGAGTATTAGAGAAAAACACCTCAGTCCACCCAGTGTTTATGAAGCATTTGTCATGAGCCATTCACAGGTGTTGGCACTGGAGAAACAGTAGTATGGACCCTGCCATCAAGGAACCCAAGTGAAAAATAAACTTTTCAAGAACAGCAGTAATGAAGGTAGAAACAAAGCCAGCCTGGAGACAGAGCAATTAATTTTCAGGGATGGCGAAGGAGGTGATGTCTTACGATGGGTTTTTAAAAAGATAATTAGTGGCTGAGCAGTTAGACAAGAGACAGAGCAAGAACATCTTTCAGAAAAGCAGGGCAATTATGATGAGTTCAGGGTTGGGAGAAAACCATGCTAAAACATTAAAAAATGATTTGGTTATGTTTAATTTTTTAAAACATGCTCAGAGAGGGGTACAGCTAAGACAGACAAGTTTTAGAAGGAACTGGGAGATTCTAGAAATGATTAATATATAAATTAAGCATATTGTTGGGAATTGATATTTTACCCAAAAAATTATTTTAAAAATCATTACAGGAGAAGTTGTGATAAATCATATGGTAAGTGAATTAAATAACTGAAGAAAAACTGTATCCATAAATAGGAATGTTGGGTAGTTGGAGCAAAGCCCTCTACCACATACTTTGTCCATATCCCTACCCACTCCCATTTCTGAGTAATGGTCTCCATGAATGACTTGTCTTTCAAGGAAAGACCAGCCATTGTATGTGTGCATACACATGGATTGTATGTGCTAGGAACAAAGCACATACAATCCATGTGGGAAGACTGCACCACCGAGTGTTAATCAATGGGCAGTAAAGGTCCCTTAGTGCGAGGAAGCTCCTGAAATGACTAAAATAAGAGAAGGGACTAGGGCATGGCAAGGGAGATCGGAATGCTACATCTCACGTGTCAATACCAAGAGATGGTAGTGGCTGCTGGAATGGCTGGATTGTGAAAGAGATTGAGGCCAAGTCTGTGTTCAGAGCCAGAGAATATTTTTTTTTATCAACTAGTGAAGTCTGTCAAAGAAGGGGGAAATGGGTAGAGTTGGCATCCCTGACTTAGATTGTGTGGACCATTTGACTTGGCTTGCTCCAGAAAAGGAAAAGTCTACTTTCTAGATGTAACAAAGAATTAAGATAAGAAATTAATTAAAAGAACTACATTTAAGAACAAGTGAAGTTTGCTACATACTTTATCTTATACTTGCCGTGCTACTGAGCATCTTTCCCTGCACTCTAGGCTTTAGGAAATCATCTTTTTTGTCAAGTTGCTTATCCTCAGCATATTGCCCACTGAAAGCTAATTCGTACTCTTACTTTTCTCAATAATCTCCCCATTTTTCTGAAGTTTACAGCATCATCCTTTTTTGTGCTCTATGTAGGGCAAATCATAAAGGCACCTGAGGTGAATGAGATTATTTATTATCTGTCTACCTTCCTAGCTGCCCATCCATCCATCCATTCACCCACCTTTGAATGAAGTCTCCTTATAAAAATGGACATTCCTTTTAATAGTATTGGAAGTATAAATGCTCTTTTTCTTTTAATTTGTATCTTAACTGCCTTGATGTAGCATATCTTGAACAGTTTTTGACTTTTAGCATGAAAATATAAAGCTGACATTTATTCACTTAAAGGATATCCCTGAAGAGGACCAGGCAGGATGGACAGTAGTTTTGTGAACAAATTTCTGTCTATGTTGAGAGCTTTCAGGAGTCGAGGTCTTAGTGAGGTTCTGGCCAAAGTGTCAGGCGTTTGCTTGGCAATCCTGGGATGGGTTTCCCAGAAGAGGCAGAATTTTCTTCATTTTCAAGATGTCTTCCTCTGACATGTTTTACAGAAGGCCTTGCACAGGGTTATCTAGAGTGTTCCACCAGGCAGGGTGATTGTCTCAATAAATTTTCTTGGCTGGTGGGGCAAGAGGAAATGGGACGCAGCTGTAAGTTTGGGAAAAAGGGTGGTGGTGCTGAACAAGAGTCAATATCTGAAGACCTCACATGAAGAGCCTCCACATTCAGCTGTACCCACACGCACTTTCCATTTACCCACCTTACACTTTGTGGCTTCTCTTCTGTGTCTTGTGAAGCTGCTTTGGCCACTCCTTTTGTTCATGCCATCTACAAGTCTTTCCAGAGTTTGTGCTATGTATTGTGGGCAATGTGATGTACAGGAAACACATAGCTCCAGCCCTCATCGACTTTTCACTTTAGTGGGGCGAGACAAAAATAATAATTTGCAGCTATTTGCTGATTTATGTGCTGGGTGCCAAATTCAAAGTTAGACTCTACAGTTGATGCTGTCAGTGGCCTGCCCATACCCCTCTGCACTCACCATGTCCATGCAGCCTGCCTGATAGCCACCTGCAAGCACCTTTGTCTCTCGCTGAGGGCATTCTCTGACTTCTGGAACCAGCTCTGCTGAAGACTAAGGCAGGCAAGAATGGAATTAAAAGCCCTCACATACCAGTCCCCATAATCCATGAGTGATGGGAGTTGGTGGATAAATACCCCAGCTCCTTCATTCCTCAAGAAGATAACTCTGAAGGGTGTGCTCTATGCCATTTCCCAAAGTTTCCCAGTGGGTTTGAGCCCCAATTTCCCACAGTGGTAACTGACTCAATAACCACCCCTTATCAACTTCCTTCCCTTTCCTGTATCAATGTTTTCTGGGATTGTCTTCCATATAAATTTCTTGCACTCAAATCCTGTCTCAAGATCAGCTTCTGGGGAAGCCGGAACCAAGACAGGTGCATCACATTACATTACCTTATCTAATCCTCACTACATTCCCAATGTAAACATTATGATCCCCATTTTACAGATGAGGAAATGGGGGCTCAGGAAGTTAGTTAACTTTTATATTCCAAATCTTTCCTTTCCATTTTACTGTGAAGGGACTGACCATGATATGGTCTTCTAGAAAAGTGCAGCCATGTGGTTAATGAGTTTTTCAGCAAAAGAATAAATCCAATACTTATTGATTCAAATCATTGTAAGCACTGTCAGTAATGCAAGAGGTGGAACTTTGTTCATTCATTCTACAAATATTTCTCTCCTACCAAGTGCCACCCATTCTGCTCCGTCCTGAGTGTAGAGCAGCAGATGAGAAGATACCCTCAGAGACCATCAGAATACATTCTAATTGTGATATGTTCTTACCATAGTATTAGAGGTTTCTGTGATTTTGAGCTCTTACACTACTATTCAAGAAATGTCCAGAAATGGCAAACTGATTTTCAAGTATACATTCAGATGCCAGGCAAACAGCTGTATGTGAAATGAAGCTAGTTTCTTTTTTTACTCTTTGGATACACCTTTTTATTTTATACTTCCCCCCTACTAGAGTACAAATGCCTTTTGTGAGTAATATATATTTCTACCACTATCCTGAATTTGAATAAGGACCAATGACCAATATCTGAGTATAATTAAATGCAGGATCCACATCAACTTATAAAATTAGATGTAGGCCCCCTGTTGAAAGTACCTTTGTTATGGAGGTATTGAGTGTGTTAAGAGGTATTTTTCCCACACTTCTGTTCAATTAAAAAGAGAGAGAGAGAAGCTATTGATTTAAATCAGTGGGAAGAAATTGGTGTTTAGCCTTGTTGGCATCTTAACTACAAAAGAAACAGATGTCCTGGTGGGTTCCATTCTGAGAGCTCTGATGGTTCACAGTTGACTAGCGATTTGCACCTTGCTTCAAATTGCTTAGGATGTCTTATGGCATTATCTATGAAAACACTTTGGCCCTATGAAAAAGACAGTCTCTAGACCCAAAGAGAGAAGCCCTGTGGCTGTGGAATGACAGAGCAAGAAGATCTGGTCATGGAGGAAAAAAGGGGAATTCTACAAACTTGTTTTTTTGTGAGCCTCCTTTCTTCCATTACCTGTCTCCTGCTTTTGTTGCATGGTTCCTCCTAAGGCACACCTCCTGTATCAAAGGCCTTGGTGCTTGGCTTTCAGCTGCCCGACCTAGACTCCCTCCCTGTTGGCTACACCAGCTTCCATGAAGCATCACTTCATGACATGATAAAACAGTGTCCCTCTTGGACTGTTTTCACTTTCTTAGAGTTAGTAAAAGATGGAAGAGTATTAAAGACCCAAAGGATACACTGTAGTAGTGGAGTTTCCAGTACTGAGAAAGGCCTCCTAGGGTAGGGAAGGTATTTTTGAACCATATTTCTATCTAATATTTGACGCCCATACCTGCGGGGTTTCGCTTCCTAATAATCTTCCCGTTTTGTCCCATCCCCACTGGGTCTATTCTCTAGAGGATTTAGTTTATTTCTGAAATAAGTGAGACTTCTTTCAATTTCCTTCTTCTCCCCTACTACATTTTTTTCCTGAATCTTCATCCATGCCTTTCCCCTCCTTTCCTGTCTAAAAGAAGGAATTAATCCCAACTCATCCTTACAATAAACTCCTCTGCCTTTGCCATTAGTCCAAAGTCTTCTACCTCTTTCTCCAGAGGGTTGATCAATCTATTAAGCTTTTGTAATCTCCCCTTCCAAATAAATCCTTTCCTTCCACATCCAAACAAGTTTGTCTTCCCATTAAAAAACAAAATTTCTTCAGATGGCTGTAATATCCTAAACAAGTTTATCTTCTGTCTTCCCTTTCCTATCAAATTTCCTAAATAAAGAGAATACACTTACTGCTGTTATCTTCCTACCACTGACACCAAAAGCTTCTTCTCCCTCATTGGTCCATTACTGCAAGTATTCTCTCAAAGAGAGACTAGTAACTGAGCCTAGTCATGTGGTCTTGGTACTCATTTTTCTTGAGTCTTCTACAGCTTTTGGTGCTTTGACCATCCCTTCCTTTTCAAAACCAGCTTTCCCATGGCTTTTCTCATAATTTCCTGGTTCTCTTCTCACCTGTCCATCCACTTTTCCATTTATTCTTCTCCCATTTCCGTTTTTGTGTTTCTTCACCCTACCCCTTGACAGTTTTATATGGTGTGGACTTAATGTCTTTCTCTACATCTGAGCCTTCAGATGAGCTCACTTTAGACATCTCTTTCTGGTCATCCCACTGGCCTCAATTTATTTTGTCTAAAGTTTAATCCATCTTGATTTTCCTTCTTCCCTTATTTCTTCTATTAATGGCAACACTATTATTGCAAACTCAAACCCTTGTTACTCATGACCATTCATTTTTTCTTGTTCCTGCATGTATGTAGTTGTCAAGTATTTTCAAGTCATTTTTTAATTCCTTATCTCTTGAGTTGTTCCCTCCTTTTTATTCCCATTGGTATTATCCAAGTCTACTCTTTCCTGTTACCTTAATGCAACTTGCTTACCTTATATTCAAACCTTCTTTCCCATAGCTGGACTTTATACATTGAGGATCATGCATTGGACTTACTGGTGCAATGTGCTTTTGCTCACACCACCTCTGCAGAATCATGTTCCTTACTTCTTGGTCTACCTCATTATTCCTTGAGATTCATCATAAACTATAAATGCATTTTATTCTGAGAAATTTCTCTGGTCCTACATTCTCTGCCTCTTATTCCCACTCTGCGAAGGAATTTCCTGCCCCTAAACTCCTAAGATAGCTTTTCACACCTCTGGTGCATTGTCTTGTTCATAACTAATAAGGGCAGTAAGAATGTGGACTTCTGATTCCACTCCACCTGGATTGACCCAGTTCTATCATTTACCAGCTGTGTGGCCTTAGCTAGTTATTTAAACTTTCTGAGCTTCATCTTATTCATCTAACTAGACTCATAAGGTCCAGACTTGAGGTTTGCTTGTTGGATTAGAAACAATATATGTTTATAGTATAGAAGACAGCTCCTAATATTGTTTGTCATACAGTTGCCACTCAATCAATTGATATTTGTTGAATGAAGAAGTCTCTCCACATAGAGTATGAGATGCTACAGAGCACAGGCTGAGGCACAGATTAGGCGTTAAACAATTGGTTGCACAGGGATTGGGCTGGAATTTTAGGAGACAGACACCTGCCATCAGTTTCCTCCATCACTTCACAAATATGTCCATCAGGAACCAGAGAAGACTAGGCTGGGTGAAACTCTGACTCATCATCCACAAGCTGGTGACTTTTGCCTGAAGACATCCCCTCAAGACAATAAAACCGACATTCTAAAATAGCATTTCCACTGCTTGTACTAACTACAACCATCCTTGGTCCCATTTTCTGAGCTGAGCATTGCATTCACTACTTCCCAAGCTTCAGGGAATTCTGCCCTTGCGTGCATTTTCAAAAATAATAGCTATTGGTTGTGCTACAGTGACTTTGCCAATTCCCTTAGCTTTCATACGCTGCTGATATGATTCAAAAGTTCTCTCAGCTTTTCTTTCTCTATTTTCAGTTTGCTTTTCCCTTCACAAGTGATACCTACTTGGACTTACTGATTAGATTTGCATGCTTTTCAAAATAACCCCCCAAAAGTTAACGGTCAGTTTTTTCTCTATAATAAGTTAAAGGAAACAAAAATTGTTTTATGATAGCTTCTTTTTTGTTTCCTACAATAGAAGTGCATTTATGTTACAGAATATGGCTTTGAAGTGAGTTGCCTGGATCTGAATCCTAGCTCAAGCATCTCTAGCTTTTTGAGTTGAGGCAAATTTATGCCAGTGAGAACTTCAGTTGTCTCCTCTATAAAATGGGCATAATAATTAAACTTATTTCATATGAAAAGAGTGTCAATGAAACAAATGAAGTAAGACAATTAATTGTTCAGTGAACAGCACATAGTAAGAGCTTAATATGTAGTAGCCATTAATATTGGCATTTTTTCATAAATCTTTATAGTTAGCAACTTCATTGTTGATTTATACTTTAGCTGCCCAGATTATATTTCTATTTCTTAATGCAATTATGTTTGTTGATCATTTATGTTTTGTTGGCTTGGTTTTATCATCCCTAAGATAAAAGTTGCACTTAGTGGGTCAGGCTTGATGTTGTCCCAACTACCCTCCCTCTCCACTGTGGATGTCTGAGTTGGGATATTGTGGGCAAGAAGAAATAGAATGGAAAATGTCCCTTACTCTGTTCTACAATGAAGATCGTTCAACATGGAATTCAGTGAGTCTCGGCTTTTCTTTTCCCTGTCTCAACAGACCTAGCATAGTCCCACCAGTATCAGTAACTAGTCGATTCTCCTGGGGTTACAGGTTCAAACCATACAAACTCCCCGAGGTCCAGGACAGCTGCCTGTCTACACAGTGACTTCATATAAGTTAGAGAAAGGCGACCTTTTCTGAGCAGAGGCAGCCCCATAGTTTCAGAGCTTGTCAATTTAGGCTCTTTTTGCAAGAAAAGTAGTCCCTTCTTGAAAGTGGGGGCGGGTAGGTTGTCACCTGAACCTGAGCACAAGTAGTGGCAGTGGGCTGACCCCAGCTCGGCTCAGCACAATCTTGCCTGGAGGCCCCGACCCCATGGGTCGCTGCTGTTCTGGGAGGCAGCCAGCTTCTCCCACGTTGCTAAAGCAACATGCCTGCCCAGGTTCCGGCCACCTCTCTGTCCCTTTAATGCGAGACAGATCTCCAGGAACTTCTGACAGCCATGCAGGCAAAAACATCACACTGGCGTTTAATGAAATGGCAAGCTTTTTTATTTATTTTCTTTATTTATTTTGAGAGGGATGAATGATGGCAACCAATTCTTTTCCAAGATTGTTGCATGGCAGTGCTCAGGAAATCTGCATTCTGATAGAAAATGTGCAGCCTATGGAAGAAGAAAAAGCTGCGTTTCTCAGCAGTTGCTGCTGTGTCGTTAATGTGTTCCCTCAGCAAACCTCTCCACTCTGCCTTCCCAGCCCCTGGCAGCCATCGATCACGCTGCGGGGAGAGGCCCCTGCCACCTGCCAGCTGAGAGGGAGCCCCATGGCCTGTTTGCACTGGTGTGTGCTGTGACTGGAAAAGAGGACAGGGAGGGTCCCATCCAGATTCCTGTGTCACCTCGGGCGGTGGGCTCCGGGTGGCTGCTGCAGGGCTGGCTGCTGGCAAACCTGCTGAGGCTGCTTCCGCACGTCCGAGCTGCAGTTCTTGTGGCTCTCGATGTTCAATCTCATTATTCCTACTCAGCCCGATTCTCTACAGATGGCTTTTCAGCTTCTGCACACCCTCAAAAATCATATAAGACAGAAAGAAGTGCTCTTTGCTGCCTTCTATAGGGGAAATGTGTTCCAAAAATGGAATAAAAAAAGGCCAGAGGAGGAGGGAGGCCACCGTGTGCAGCCCTTAAATTCATGTGCCTGAGCCTTGAGAGTCAGCAAAACGTTTGTGACCCAATACCTCTTGTGGAATTGCAATAAAGGGCTAATATACTTAGATTTTGGACTGACCTGGCACTTCACAATGCTGTGTGTTCTTGACTCTAAAGTGCTATATATAAGATGCCATTGCTATTTTATACACCTTTAGAAAACATTGAATTTTGATATAATACCTTATTACCTGTTAAAATTTGTCCCTTACACTTACTGAAAGGGCACTTTTGGAGTTAATTTGTACACGGCCTTTTATGATGCATCGCTCTTTTGCACACATAGACAGAAAATGAAAGTGAAACAAATCGGTTAAAGTAGTCCTAAACCGTCAGAGGCTGAATCCTCTCAATCACTTTGCTGCTCAGTCATTGATAGTCCTGTTTTCTTTCCATGTGGTATCCTCCTCTGTGACATCAGAAGTGGTGATTCAGCATTTCTTTTAAAAAGCTCAATAAGAAATGTAAAGCCACTAGTTCTGGGCTCTTAAGCCGGCTTTCCAATGACATAGAACCAGCCTGCTTTTAACTTCCCTCTCAGAATTGTTGATGAATAAATTTTTCACCACCTTCCCTGCCCCTTCCCAAGGGCTGAAAGAGCGCCCCTTGTTGCTTCCAGAATTGTCATGCAAGGCCCCAGCACCCACTGGGCTGCTCTTGATGTTGTTGCTGCAGATGCCAACGCATTCAGACAACACCTTGTGACTTCATGCCATTGAGCGGCGCTCTTTATGACACTATGGATTCAGAGTGGCATCCTGTTTCCAGATAGCGAAATGTGGAAAGTAAAAGTACATCTTTGAATAGATGAAATACAATTTGTTTTCCAGTTTTAAAACTGAGTTCTTATTTTGCTTCCCCACTAAGTCTATAATAACAACATGAACATGGCGTAATTCTAACATCCTTATTTTGGTATCTCTTTTAGAAAGGAGAGTTGTATTTGGCTGTGTATGATCCCCAGTACATATTCATTCAATTGGATTGCTGCCTCCTGCTTCAGTAGCAGAGAAGGAAAATCAGCAAGATCTCCCTGCAAAGTATTTCTCCAGTTTTTGAGTCCTGCAGATAAAATTATATGTCTTCAGGTATTAGAAAAATCTGGGTCATATGCCTCCACTTGGGAACTTGAAAGAGTTTTGATAAGTGTTTGATTTCAAGAAGAACAGGAGGCATTTCTCTTGGTTGTTGGAACTGGCTCTGATACATATATTTTAAGAAGAAAGGGGGAAATATCCCAAATTACTCATTAGACTGTGTACAATATGTTCATTCTTTGAGGCCTAACTTAAATCCTTCCTTCTCTATGTCACCTTTCGCAGTTCAGTTTGAGCTGATTTCTGCCCTGTCTGAAGTGCTATGGCACTTTAGTTCCTCATGTTTCTTTATCAGATTCTTTCTTTGGAAACCTCTTACATTATAAAGTAAATTGGGCAGGAGTGAGTCTTTTAATTTGAGATAAGGATTTGGATGAAAGAAGAGTGATAGGTAATCCCACAAACACTAGTCGGGGAATGGGAATGTGAGACAGGAGCGGATAAAAGCCATAGAAGGGTACATTAATGAACGAGCTACTGCTGTAGGCAACTAGGGTTTAATTGTATTGGAGATGGTGGTAGGCTGAATAAGGGCCCCCCAAAGAGGTCCCTGTTCTAATCCTAACCTGTGAATAACCTTACATGGCAAAAGAGACTTTGTAGATGTGATTAAGTTAATGTTCTTGAGATGGGAAGATTATCCTGGATTATCTGGGTTGACCCAATGTAATCACAATTGTCCTTGTAACAGGGAGGCAGTTAGGTCAGAGTTAAAGAAGGCAACATGACAGCAGGAGTGGAGGGAGGGAAGGAGATGAGGATGGAAGCAGAGGTCGTGGTGATACGAGGAAGAGGCCTCAGGATAACGAATTCAATGCAGCCACTGGAAGCTGGGGAAAAAAGTAAGGAAATGGATTTTCCCCTAGAGCCTCCAGAAGAAACGCAATCCTGCCAAAACCTTGAATTTAGCCCAAGGAAACTTGTTTTGGACTTCGGACCCCCAGAACTTTAAGATAAATTTGTGTTGTTTGAAGTCACTGAGTGAGCTTGTAGTAGCTTATTGCAGCAATAGGAAATTAGTACAGCGACATTTTGAGAAACCACTTGGTTTCTCAAATTGGGCCACAGAGGGTCATGAAAACTGGGGTGTTTGTTGACCAGTTCCCACTCACTGGGTAAGGATTGCCCATTGAGGCATTAATTTCCTATCACTTCTGACTTGTCCAAGCCGAGTACCCTCCTGCCCCTTCCAGAAGCTAGAGAACACCCACAGGTATGTGAAATAGAAAGTCACAGGCATGTCCATGGATGTCCCCTGAAGATGTGGGTGATCTGCAGGAAGGAGCCAGGGAACAGGGTGCAGCCCCAGCATTAGCTGCTACATGTGTGCGTGTGTGCATGCGTGTGTGAGCATGGGTCTTGTTCACCCTTTATCAAGTTCTTTGAGGCTAGAAATTCTCTCCCATTCATTAGAGGTGCTAGCACAGTGCTTGGCGTCTAGGAAAACACTTCTCGACAGCCTGTGAATGTCACCATAAATAAAGAAGCTGGCTATTTTACAGTGATGTTTTCTCTCCTAAATTAAGACTGTGCAGAAAAAACAACAAAAATTGCTGTTTCTTGGAAACATACTCAAGAGACTTTGTGGATTCCAGCCAGTTTAGATGCAAGATACCTGTCAATCATAGATTCAAGTTGTCTCTAGGCAAATCCTCTCCTGTCACATGACCAATCTGCAATCTGATTCTCTCATCAAGGTTAGCAGAGAAATCAATGTTTGAAGAGACAAGCATTGCAGGTAGTGAGAATATCAATCGGCCATTTCATGCATCTGGCAGAAAATTGATTGCATTGGTAAAGTGCTAAAGACTTCCTTGTGAAAGTGCTGGGATCTCTGTTCCTGAAAGGAAAATCAGATGTAACACTCACAAATCCTTCCTGATACCCGGGAGATGGTTTGTCTCTTGACAAGGGCTTGGGTAGGGAGAGCGCAATGAATACCAGCGTGACCTTCCCTTTGCCAGGTGCCTTAACCTAGCTTTTGTTCCACATGTCAGACACTAGATTCTCTTTGGACCCTCGACACTTTCTTTAAAGCAATGAACTTTAGCAAGTACAGCTGCTGTTTGCAGATGTTGTGCATTCTGAATATACTTCCAGCTCTGCCAAGCACATGAGCCTTCAGAAGCATGTACAACAAACGCCAAGTGCCTCTTCTGTAAGGGAAACATGGAAGATGGTCTTCATTTTCTGCATCAGCCGCTGCTCCTGGTTTGAGCGTGCCAGACAAATGTTTGATGCCCTTGAACGAGTAAACTCACTGACACCTGTTGACTGTCAAAATGGCCCCAGGGTATTGGAAAAGCTCTTGTCTATTTACACATGGAAACACATATGCACATAGAAATTATTTTAAAGAACATTTTGTGGCTAAAATATTTGAAAATAATAAACAAATGTAAAACATGATATTAAAATGTAATTGATTGTGTAGAGGAATCATCAGGGTCTGAAGGAAATTTGATTGTAGAATAGAAAAACCCCGATGGAGCCAGAATTTTAATTGGTCCTGAGTGTCACAGGCCTTGAGGAAATCTGTCTGGTGCACATTTGTGGAAAGTGAATGCTACGCTTGTGAAACAAGTGAGGTTCAAGAACAAAAGCTTTGGACTAACTATTAAAAATAAGCTTGCCATCTCATAGTCTAAGCCTCTTTAAAACTTGGGGAGAAGGCTTAAAACATTGACATGAGTTGGGATATACCAATTTCCACCTGTTTCCTCAAGCCCTGAGCCCTGTGGCTAATACACGTAGTCTCATTTAACTATTTCTGGCTGCCTGCCTGACAGAAGCTGGGAGTAATTAACACTTTGGAAGTGATAACCCAGTGAAATGCATTTTCTGAGGGTGATATTTATAACTGCACAATTCCTTTGTTCATTAGTTATCCCATTTGCCCCCTCTTCTCTGCCCTGCTCTGTGGATGGCTGCCCGAGCTTCCCTCCTGGTTGGCCTCTGATTGGGTTTGGCTAATGGAAGAGGCCAGCTGGGGAGGTTGGCTTACCAGCAGGATTGGAAGGTGGGCAGAGGTGATTGGGGTATTTCGTATCTGCTCAGCCCCCTACCTCCAAGTTAGCACCACATTTCTGGCAGGGGCTGCCTCCTTCCCTGAGGAGTTTCCTGGGCAGCCTCTGGTCCAGGGCTCCTCCTCTCTGTCACTGGGCAGAGGTAACACCATTTCGTCCCCTTTCCCAAGGGTGTTAACTGCTTTCCTCTGCTGCTGGTCTCTGGGTGCTTCAGGGTACCTGGCATGTCCTGTAACCCTGTCCATGTCTTTGTAAGCAGTTCCATTGTCAAATCTCTGTATTAAAACTGGAGGAACTCTATTTCCTACCAGGACCCTGACAGTTACACTTGGTTTTTCTTAAACATCACATTCTCTGAAGGTGAAGGAAAAGATGTGATTAATACTTAATTCTAAAAGACCTAAGGTGACATATTGGAATACCACTTTGGTTAGCATGTTATTCAAACTTTGTTTTTGAGAGAAATGAAATTAAAAAGCACCAGGTAAGATAACTTTATGGCTTGGGCTCATGCCCACCTTCTGTGCCTGAAGAGGTAGGAGCTGTGTCTATAGTGGCAGGCCGGGGAGGGGGTGGAATAACTTGGTTCAGCATCCACTGCTCTGGAAACCACTGATGCGCTTCTTAAACATGAGGCAGAGGCTCGCCAAGGCCCTTTCAGGCCGGATAATAGAAGCTAAGATGAAGTGGATGTCCCATAGCGGTTATATTCTAGTATATGTGGGGAATGTGCATGTGTGTATATGGATTCTATGATACAGAGAGAAAGAAAGAATCTCAGCTATGAATGGTAGAACCACTTAAGCATGATTTTAATTGAAAGCAGCCAATTATACAAATACTAAGGTTCCAAAAACAAGAAACTCAGGGATGAACCTGCTCTGCAGGTTCTTGCTTGTATAGCTGAAGTTATAGAAAATAAATCTCTGAAATTAATATTTGCCAGGAAGCATACAAATGAATGCAGTTTAATCTGTGTATAAAAACGGTGCACAAATGCTGAAGGAATTGGCTGGGGTTCAGGGAGAAGGCAACCAGGCAGAAGCAAATCCTGAGATAGGGCTCGCTTCTATCTGGGATCTAGTTAGTCTGTTTCTTTTAGGGGTTGATACTTTAGACTAAAGCAAGTAAGAGACAATTCCTTCCCCTGCCCCTTCCCTTCCCTTCTTCCATTCCATCTACCGTATACTCACCCATCTGTCAGTCTGTCTATCTGCTCTTACTGTATTATTTTTTTTATTTTTAAAGAAGCTTTAGATTACACAAATGTTACATCAGAAATATAGGGGAATCGCATATACCCCCCGCCTCCCTCTCCCACACTTTCCCACAATAACATCTTTCATGAGTGTGGTACATCTGTTACAATTGATGAACACATATTGAAGCATTGTACTAGCCAGGGACTATAGCTTACATTATAGTTTACAATTTGCCCCAACTGCACAATTTTATAGATTTTAACAAAATGTATAATGGCTGTATCCGTCATTGCACTGTCTTGTAGGACAATTCCAATATCCCAAAAATGCCCCCATGTTGCACCTATTCTTCCCTCTCCCTCACCTCAGAATCTCTGGTGGCCCTTGCCTTTATAGCAATGATGTAAGTTCTTCCGTTGACTAAATAAGAAGTCTACTTTAGTCCATAGTTGCATTTCCCCCTTATATTTGTTCATTCCTCAATCTAGAGGATTTGGGGATGGTGATGTCCACCCTGTCTCTGATTGAAAGAGGGCTTAGATCCCATGGGGCAGATGGATGGAATTGTATTGTTTGCAGTTGCAGACACCCTCCACTTCTGAGGATGGGCGTTGTCCATCATCATACATTTGTTCGTTGCCTTGGGCGAGTCCAGTGAACTGGAGAGTACGTGTTGCACCTCTGCTGAGATTCAGGGCTCAACTTGCATATGAACAGACTGAAGATTTTAAGTCTCTGGGACATATAATTAACAAGTATAGTGATAATTATAGGTTCAAATAAAAGGGGCAACAGGGCCATGTGTAGCAAAATTATAAACGAGTCTGTTACTTTTTAAGAGAAACATCAGGTGCTACGCAAGTGAATTACTATGCAAACATCTACTTAATTTTTCTCTGAGGTATACCTTTAGTGTACGCAAAACTTCCAACTTTTCAAAGAGCCCCATCAAAATAAATCTTTAACATTTATGTTTAAATCGATATTTGCTCCTACTAAAAGCATATCCTAAACTTCTTTTCTGGTCCCAGCAGGTTTTCAAGGCACATTACAACTTCATGCTATCTTGTGTCTGCTTACTACAGCTCAAGCAGGAGGACAAATTGATTTTTGATGAGAAATATGCCCTTCTAGGATTGCATTATCCTACCACAAACCTAGTCTAGAGCTCATGGTTTGTAAAATACTGTCATTCATTATTAAGACTAACAATGATGAGCATTGTGGGGAATTTTCATTTTAAAATGCAGTTATCCTGCTTAAAATTCTGTGGCTTATTTGGTCTCCTCATTCTTCTGTCATTCCTGAAACGTTGACTATCCCCTGGGTGCCTCTCTGGGGTGAGGCGGAATTAGCCAGTTTCTGTCTGTTTGAGGGAAGCAGTACATGCACCACTTCCAGTTATATCTCTCTAAGCTTTTTCAGGTGCAGTATCATGGTTGAGTAAAACTCAGAAATCCAAAAGCCAGCCAAGAGGAAGTTCTAGTTAGGATAGTAAGAGATCATGGATACAATTATATCATAGTCAACCATTCAGTCCACTCCACATTCATTTTAGATTCTTCAGTGAAATGTATTCATGTTACCAGAATGTTGTAAAATCCAGCGTGTAAAGATTTTTGGGGTCTACTTAGTCTGTTACTTTTGGGAGTTGATACTTTAAAGCATGTAAGAGACAATTCTGTCAAAAACTTTAGCCATTAATGAGGTCATTTTGTTTGAACCTGCCAAGCATCAGGAAGGGATGTTGGGAAAGAAACAGTAGTATATCTCTACATTGAAGTTCTCTGGGGAAACAGTGAAACCATACATGCTCTTACCAATTGGAACACAAGTAAGTCCAAGTTGCTGTGCTGTAGCATGCTGAAGGCATGGGGCTCTCCAGCAGTTTCCAGACCTCATGTGCTGATAGCATTCTTATACCTTTAGACTTTCTTACATCTTTCAGATTTCTTAAATCTTAAATAAGATAAATATAGAGAAGGGGGGCTAACATGAAGGCCAGTAAATGAGGAAAAGTTGTGTGTATTAGTCAGCCAAAGGGGTGCTGATGCAAAGTACCAGAAATCTGTTGGTTTTTATAAAGGGTATATATTTGGGGTAGAAGCTTACAGTTACCAGCCCTAAAGAGTCCAACTCAAGGTACCCTAAGAGGTGCTTTCTCACCAAAGATGGTTGCTGATGTCTGTGAGGATTAAGCCTTCCTTCTTCCTCTTAAGGCTCTGTGGTCCCAGCTTCCAATCTCATCTGGGCTTGTTTCTCTTCCTGGTGCCTCTGGATCTTCTTCTATGTCTATGGAGCTCTCTTCTCGTGTACCTTCTTCTGTGCGTCTCCTTGGTTGAGTGTCCGTTTATAAAGCCCACGAAGCAGGCAGGGACTCAAACTGAGTTACACTCTACTGACGTGGTCAAATCAAAGCCCTAATCTTAACATAATTTAATCAGATATCTCAGCTGAATCTAAATACAATGAAAGGGTCTCATGCCCTGAGGAACAGTTTACAAACATAATCTCTCTTTTTGGAATTAATAAATAATCTCAAATTGCCACACTGCGTAACATATAATTTAATCTTCACAGCAGAGGATGTTTTGTTCCCATGTCACAAGGAGGAGGTCATTGAGGAATAGAGATGTGTTTTGGACACAGTTTTCAGGGGAGAAGCTCGATTCCTGGCGGGTCTGACTCCAAAGCCCTTTCTCTTTTCCTTATTGCAGGGTCTCTTTGAATTCCTTGGCCTGGTGTGCAGAACTTATTATGTATATAATATTTTTACCCTAGACAGTCAACAGATGAAGTCAGATTGTGAAAATGGCAAAGGCCTGGATATGAATAAGTGCTGCACATCCTCAGCAGGATTTCTAAGAAAACCCATGTTCACCAGTATTATCAGTTTTTGCTCAATGTAGCATTCAGATTTTAGTGCATTAAAAACAACCTCAAAAATCTCAGGGCCCTACAGCAAATCACATTTATCCTCTTGTTCACCAGGCTGTGGGTTGACTGTGTTTTAACGAGGAAGGCTGGGATTGGCCTGGCAAAGCTGGGTTCCAGCTTCTCTATGGACCTGGGTCTAATGCACTTGCTTCATTCCAGGTGCCCAGCAAAAGGCTAGTGCTACCTGGGACATTCTCTTTTCAGGCCGGTAAGACAGGCTTACAAACACACATGACAAGGGGTGCAGCAAGGATGAGTGAAGAGTTTTCCAACTCCGCACACTCAAAGTAATCGATGAAAAAGAGACATAGCAGTCCAATGGTGACATCACAGTCAAACTTGAAGTTCTGTCCTCTATCTCACCCTGACATTTTAGGAATATCTCACTTGATAGTTTTGGGAATTTCTTTGAAAATGATTATCAGGATGATGTCTTTCAGTGGATTTTAATTACATCAAATGTATTTTTGATCATAAACATAACAATGTATTATTTTAAATCACAATCTTAGTCCCTAAGATTGCATTAACCTCTGTCTCAATCAGCCAAGGAGTGGCTGCCATTATAAATTCTATCCAAATCATTGAGTAGAATTCTTGCCAAATGGACCAGCCCTATTTAGGGAATGTCTAGGTGCTAAAACCGGTAGACTAACCCAGACAACTTTAGAATATAGAATGTGGCAGTCGATGTCTATCTTAAGATTCACACATGAAGAGGAGAGATTCTCCATGCCAAATACTCACCTTAGCAGAGTTGGTCACCAGCAAGTCTTGTGGATGAATTCCTGGCATTATGAGGATGGTTCACAAACTTGGGCCTTCAGGGAACTTGACAAAAACCCAATAATCAGGGCATTTTGAGACTTCCTTGCCTTCTTCCATATTATCATGGTCCTGGTAATGCTGCCAGGCACAGAGACGAGAGGGTTGAGCAAGGCTCCTCAGGAGAAGCATAAAAGCTTCTTGGGACAGAGGTGGCTTACGTGCCTAGGGGTCAGTGACAGAAGCAGCTCAGCGAGCCTCTATGCTGGTATGTCCCTGAGAGAGTTCTGCATGGGGCCCCATCTGGGTGAACCCAAGAGGCCTTTGTCAGAACCCAAAGCCCAGGGGACATGCCTCATCCTCCTAGGTCGTGACTTCAGAGTGCACCACGGCCTCATGCAGAGGGCACCAAGGCCAGTGGCAGCAGACAGCAGCACAGAGGTAGCTCCGTACCTTCCTGTGAGGGGGGTGATGTCCCTAGGCCTTGGGTGGCATGGAATTACTGCAGGATGTTAGGGAGCTCACAGGACACTGGAGCAGCTGGAAACTTCCCATGTTCCCCAAAACAGCATGACTCAGTATTGAGCATCTATTTTGCTTTGAGCACTGAAGGTGGAAAAATGGACCGACAGACAAGGGCTCTGCCTCATGGAATGTAGATTCCAATGGGGGACATGCAAGGTAGCCAGGCAAATAGGTACAGATATTATTTCTGATAGCGATAAGAGTAGGAAAAAGGGCTTTGTGTAAATCAAGGTGAATCGTCCACATTTTGGTCACAAGTGTGGAGGAAGTGCCTGGGGGTTCCTAGTGTGGGAACGGCATGTGATTCCAGTTTAGAAAGAGCACTGGCTCCTGGGTCCATGTACCCTTAGAATGCCACCAATTACAAAAGTAGACTCTGCATTTTCATCTCTCTGTAGATCCCAATATAAGTCTTTTCTACTCAAAGGTAATGTCCGCAATGAACTCCCTTGATTGCCCCTGTAGGAAAAAATGTTCTTTTAAAAAAGAATTTTTAAAAACATCCTGTTCTAGGTAATCCTGTGAAATCTTTCATCTCTTTTCTCAAGAGACTTATCCAGGGGTAGTATGAACAGCTTGCATAGAACAGAATTTGTTTCATGAGCCATTTCTCAAGTCATTATTATAATTCCTTAGGCAAGAGATGATTTTTAAAACACCCTCAGAAACAGACACTGCAGTGCATAAGTTTGAGAAGCTGATGAAGCTTGCCTAGATTGTAACCTTGTGTCCCATAAAAAGGCCGCTCTTTCCTACACGTTTGGCAAAGCAGAGGAAAACAACTTGAAAGGAAAACTGTATGCTTCACCGTTTTGTAAATAGGAGATAAAAGGTAACTCAAGTCTGTATCATTTGCTCTGACACACATAGTACGTCAAGTGAAATGAAAGAATGAGTGTGAAGTGATAAGCACAGAATCTGTTTTCCCTTTTTATATTATGACTATTTCTGGAGGTCCTGTGAGGAAAATCAGTGCTGAGTTGAGTAAAACAGTGTGAGGGGCAAGGCCGGGCCGTGGGGAGAGGCGTGATATCCCGGAAGTTCTGTCGTGAAGTGGGCCTCAAGTTTATAGGCCCCAGTTGTGTCTGGAACGTTGGTCCCTAAATGCTATAGTAATTGTACCTTCAGCGCTGTGCCAGCTTTTCTCTGTTCTCAGGGGACTCTGTAGGCCCCATCGTAATAAACACCTTATGTGGTGGGAGTGGGCCCCCGCCACCTGGGGAAGACACCAGAACAGCAGGCAGTCCCCCCCAGCTCTACTGGGCATGCCCTACCCAGGAGGCCCTGGGCTGGGCACTCGGGACCAAGCTCTGTTCTCTGCTGCTGAAGGGGCTTCCACTTGGATCTCCTTCCTTTGTAGTCTGAAACAGGGTTGCACTGGAATGGAGTCTAGGACAGAAAGTGGTTATGGTAGGTTCCATCCGTTCCACAGAGGTGTGAGGATGTGCAGTCGTCCATGCACCGGCCTAAGGTGCGGGTGGAGTGGGGCCAAGCAGACCCAGCGTGTGGACTGGCCCTGCCCCTTGCTTCAGTTTCCTGAGAGCCACTCCCTCCTGAATTGGGACACGGTATATACATCTTTAAGGGAGTCTTTAGGTTTGGCAGTTTTTATGTGGAATCCAGAGGTGGCTGGGCCTCTGAGGCTCCTGTGAGAGATGCCAGGGTGCTGAGGCCCCTCACAGAATCAGTGCTTCCTCATCAACAGAGGCAGGTCCAGGCAGCAGCCGTGGCTGATACCGAGTTAACTAAAGCTTGCACCACAGAGCACGACTATACGTTGTACACCTCTTGGCAGTATTTGATACAGATATAGACAAAAAAATATGTTTTTGTCCCCATTCCCTCAGCACACTCAGGTGGTTGTCCATTCACTGTCTAGTCCCCCCGCCTTCCTTCACCGACTCCCTGTTTCTTCCCATAGAAGAACTATGAAGATAAAATGAGAAAATCCACGTAAATGCTAAGCACAATGGCTTGTATAATAATCGCTCAATAAATGCTACCACTTGTATTAGCTGCTGCCATTGACTGTTGTTTAGAGACTGCTATCTCATGAGGACAGGGTTACAAGCGAATGTGGACCTGGCCTACGTGATGCTTATACTTCCTCAAATAAAATAGTGTTGTTCTTTCTTGCTGACTACCGGTGAGCTCCCCAACTGCTTTGCCGCCCTTTGTTAACTAATTTCTGTACTGTGCATGTCCCAGAGATTATAACTAGAAAAAAAATTGGAGAACGTGTACTGTCAAGATATGTTTTCATGTTCATTAATGTATACTGGTTGTTGTCATAGTTTGGCTCCCCCCAAAACATATTCAGAGGCAGGGGTTTGGGTGCAGTCAATGTGAGAGATGTTCTCAGGAAAGGAGTGAAGAAGAGAGACAAAGGAAGCTAATAAAGAGTTCATCTTCAAGCAGTTTGCCACTGTGGGGAACTGGAGTGTGATCCCAGCGGGGCACTCAAGAAACGGTGTAGAGCATGCACCTCAGTTTATCCCACCTGAGGGGGATGAGCTGGGGTATTTGTACAGCAACCCTCCTAAATTTTGGTTGAAAAATGCTCTTGGGGGCGTCGATTCCCTGACATTTTGGCCCTGCCCCACTTTTTGCCGAGTGAGCCCCAGCCACCAGATGGAGCCCTCAGGTAAAAGGCTGAAGCTGTTGGCATTTGTAAGTCACATGCCAAGGGGATATGGGTGAGGCATTGCCAGCATCTGTTATGGTAATTCAACTTATTAATATGCCATTTTATGCATATAAACGCATATAGCAAAACTCTGCCTTGTCCTTTTAAACAAATTGAAAGCTCTAGCCTCCAAATGACAGGCTGCAGGTGCCTCACCCTCACCTACTTTGGTGCCCGTTGGCTTTCTGGAGCGAAGCCACTGACACCCTGTTTAGCATTCTGCTGCCATGCTCACTGCAGTAACGGGCCAGTGTCACTCTTATTACTTCACATGTTTTATCTTTTGTGAAACTCAGCCTTTAGCTAGAATTGTCTGAGTGGCTGCTTTAGCAATTGCTTAACAGTGAGCCTTCTTCAGCTCATTTCTTTCAAGTGATTTGATTTCATCATGCTATCAGAATTGCTTTTATGGGTTGGATGGAGGCCTAAGGGGAGGGAATTGACAAAAGCAGTTTTGAGATAAAAAATAAATTTATTGCCCCATATTTCCCCATGCCCACTATACCCTCCTCCTATACCCCTCTCACCCTCCTCCTCAACCAGGATAGGTTGGTTAGTGTATGTGTGTGTGTGTGTGTGTGTGTGTGTGTGTTCAGGGGAGAGTGGCAAGGAATGTTCCCTGTGGGAGGGTGGGGACACAGCTCATCTCACATTTCATCTCCTTTCACCTGAACTTGTTAAGTATACTGTTTCCATGTCCTTGGGTCTACACACCAGAACTTTTGTGAACTAAGATGGGAAAGCATTATGGTTGTGTTCTCTGAAAAATCAAGCAAAGTATAATTTTGCATCGACAGTCAATGCTGACAATCTCTGATGTTAACATTTCGATAAACCCAGCGTTACATCTTTATTATTCAGGACAGTCAGGGCTTTTCATCAATGACATGAAAATCCCATGTCTTATAACTGCACACTATTTTATATTACTTGATTTTGCATATGTGTGCATAGGAAAAGCATCATGCTTTCCTCATTAAACACATGGGGGGAGATGGAGGGCTCAAAAGTGGATGTGAATTTAACATGCAGAGTTGAAGGGAGTTTGATTTTTATAACTATTGCTTCTAATTTCTGGATGCTTATAACAATTCAGTATCGGTTTAGTGCTTAGAGTCACTCTGAGAGTGTGTTAGTATGGCAACCACTTTGTAAATAATGTGCTGTGTACATGGGGGGTTATGATTCTATAAAATTATGAGTATTTTGTCATAGCTTTGGACCAAGTGCCCTGCTAGGTGGGGTGGGGGTATGGATTGAAAACCTTTGAGGTGAAAATTACTATAGAAGAAACAGTTCAGCTGAAAAATAAAAAGATTCAGTGCAAAAACAATAGTTTTTACATTGGTGAGCTTTGCCTGGACATTGGTCTCTAGAGTGCTTTCTTTTTATAACTGTTTGAAAGGCATCCACAATTGAAGCAGAGATAAGTTCTAGTAACTGGTCTAGAAGGGCATGTTGGGGGGAAATGTGAGATGGGCAGGTCCTGGGCAGACTGTGAGTGGTGGTTAAGGGTAAAATTTTAACCACGTCTGAATTATTCCTGGTAATAATTTCAACTTGATTTTTAATTTTTTTGTGGTAAGAGTCTCTTTGAGATCATTGATTTAAAATATCATCATAGGCCTCTGTATGATATGGTAATTTATAGCTATAAGCAGATCCTCCTTTTTAAGCTTAAAGCAAAAGCTCATTTGTTGCTTCTGAATCCGTAAGGAGCAGACTTATTGGCTGGATAAGTCACACCTATCCTGTTTAGTAGAATATGCTAGAATCTTAGAACATGTGTGAGTTAACAACATGTAGAACAAGTAGAACAAATTTAGTTTCTCCATGGCAGGCAGTCAGCAGAAAAAAATACAGATATTAAGGGGGGATTATCAACAAGAACAAAAGAAAAAACAACGAGAATAGACAATGCTCTATGGCAGGGGTTCTTAATCATTTTTGTTCCACGGACCCTTTTGTCAGTCAGGTGAAAACCACTGACCCCTTACTAAGTCCACACTATACTGTGTATTATTTAATAAATATATCATACCCACACCAACACATCCCCACAAGAATAATGTTTTTTTTGAATTTCAATTCAAGCTCGTGGACCCCTTGTTAAGAACCCTTGCTCTATTGCAAAGTTAAAACCAAATCCACTATACCTGTTGGGTTGAAAGCAGCCCAATTAAAAAAAAAAATCAATTCCAACAAATAGTTCAGTGATGGGAGAGGGCCTACAGTGAGTCTTCATTGCTGTATCTTCCTGCAGGGAAATTTGATGAAAAGAAATACGTGTTGAATAACTGAGTGAAAAGGAAAATCTGTCTAATGAATTATTTGTACCATGGGTGAAACTATTGAAAATCCAATTTATTTCACTTTCCCCCTCTCTTTTTAAAATTGTTTTGGTGTTCTATTGACATAATTTATCCTTTTTTGGCTTAAGAATTATAACTGTTTTATAGTGAGAAGACAGAAAAGTTATAAAATTTTTCTGGGATCTGGGCTTCCAGCTATAAAAGATATTGATTGGCTTAAAGCTATCTTAAATGGTTTTAAATGTGGCCAAGAAAATATAATTAGTAAGTACATATTGATATGTCAAATAAATAAAACAGATAAATACATAATTTTAAACTTAAATGTACTTCTGGTGGGAATGTTAAAATTGGCACAGCCACTTTGGAATACTGCATGGTGTCCTGTACCAGAGTCAAATATCTGTATAACCTGTGGACTATCACTCCCACTCTGGGCATATACTTAACAAAAATGAGTGCTAACGCCCACTCAAATGTGATCATGTATGAGGCTATTCAGGTGAACTTCATTCAAAATAACCCCAAACTGTAAAACACCCAATTGTCTATCGATAGTAGAATGGATAAATTGTGAAATATTCTTACAATAGAAAAAACACTACAATGGCAAAGAATGAGGTATTACTATGTGCAACATGGGTAAGTCAAAGTCATAATATTGAAGAAAATAATCATGAAAGAGTACGTATTTGGGAATGGAGCCACCAAGATGGTAGAGTGAGATGCTCCTGAGTTCTGTTCCCCCACAGAATTTTTGAATAAAAAGCAAAACCATTTTTCTCAGAGCACCAAAAAACACAAATAAACCCCAAAACCAAAACAAAACAAAAACAAAAACCAGTTAAAGGGCTGCAGTAATTGGGCAAGTGCCAAATCAAGAAAAAGGCAACTTAAAAACAGTAGCCCTAAAAATAAATAAAAAACAGTAGCCCTGGTACCGCCTTAAAAATAATGTGGGGGTAGCTCAGTGGTTTGAGTGCCTACTTCCCATGTATGAGGTCCCAGGTTCAATCCCCGATACCTCCTAAAAAAAAAATAATAGGAAAACCTCTTGGCATCTTTTCTGACTGTTCCCTTCCTGGCTCCCTGGATTGGTACAGAGCCAGTTCATACTCCCAGTGTAGGGTCCTGGTTCTGGAAGATAAGAATAATCCTTATGTGCATATAGGAGCTGATATTTGTCTGTACCAATCCATCTGGTGGCAGTCTGGAAGACTGAACCAGGATGCTCATCTCTGTCTTTCTGGTCCCAGAACTCCCTGTGGATGTAGAAATGGCTGCAGGGCAGCTAAACAACTATAAGAAAATAAGCAAACGACAGCTACCTGGAGGCAAAGTTGTACCAGCTTTAAGACATACAATAAAATACCCATGACTTGTAGGGAAGACTATGAATTTTCTGAAGGAATTCAGAAAAAACATGTAAATGAAGGTATCCATAAGTCCATGAATGCCTGCCCAGGCCATGATGCATACTCAGGAAAGGATGGTGAGGACCCTACGCTTTTAACTAGCATATTCTTCGCTCATTGTAAGGCTGGCTAAGCTCCAAAGGATTGCACACACACACACAGCCAATCTGAAAAGAGTGGGCAAGGTGTTTTCTTTCCTTTTATTCAAACCTTTTTATTTTTCTTCCTCCTTCTCCTCTTGTTTCTTCTTCTTTTTGTTAGCTCCTGGTATTCAAGGAAATCTCTCTAACATTACCTGGATACAAGCTTAAGAAACACACACTTTGGTGACAAAAATCCAGAGATGTTACAATATTAAAATATCTAGTGTGCAACAAAATTACAGGGCACACAAAGAGGAAATGCTAGTCCATTCAAAGTAACAGCGGACAGCATCAATGGGGAAGCTCAGATTGTGGACATACCAGACAAGGACTTTCAAAAACTGTTTTAAATTAGCTTTAAAGAGCTACAGGAAAACACAAAGAACTAAAAGATATAAAGAAAATGATATAAGAACAAAATGATAGTTCCAATAAAGAGACAGAAATAATAAAAGGGAACCAAATAAATACTGGAGCTGAACCACAATAACTACAACTAAAAAAAAAAACCGGGAGCTGGAAGAAGAAAGAATTTGTGAACTTGCAGATAGAATGATTGAAACGATTTAGAATGAAGAGAAGAAAGAAGAATAAAGAAAAATGAGCAGAGACTAAGAGACCTCTGGGACAACATCAAATACATCAATATATACATTATGGGTGTCCTATAAGAAGACAGAAAGAAAGAATATTAGAAGAAATGATGGCTGGAAACTTCCCAAATTGAATGACAGACATAAATATAAACATCCCAGAAGCTCAACAAACTGCAAAAAGGAGAAACTCAAATCCACACCAAGACACATAATAATCAAATTGTTGAATGCCAAAGACAACAAAAATCCTGAAAGCTGCAAGAGAGAAGCAACGTGTAATGTACAAGGGAGCTTAGGTAAGATAAACTGTCAATTTGCCATCAGAAACCATGGAAGCAAGAAGGCAGTGGGACAAAACATTTAAAGTGCTGAGAGAAAAAAAAATTGCCAAGTAAGAATTCTATATATAGCAAAACTTTGTTTCAAAAATGAGGGCGAGATTAAGACATTCCCAGATAACTAAAGCTGAGGGGGCTTGGCATCACTAGACTGGCTAAAGGGAGTTCTTTGGGTTCAAAGGAAAAACACTAGACAGTAGATTGAAGCTGTATGAAGCAGTAAAGGTCCCTAGTAAAGGTAAATATATGAGTGAATATAAATGCCAATACTATTGTATTTTTAGTTTGTTACTCCACTTTTAACTTCTTACAGGATTTAAAATACAAACACATAAAAGTAATGATAAATCTATAGTTTCAGACACAATATATAAAGATATAATTTGTGACAAAAACAAAATAAAGTGGGGGCCAGCGGGGTATAAGAACATAGTTAATATATGGTATTGAAGTTAAGTTTGTATCAAACAACATTGTTATAGATTTAGGATGTTAAAGTTTAAGCTCCATCATAATCATAAAGGAAGCATATGAAAAATATGCACAGAAGGAAAGGAAAGGGATTCTTAAAGGCTTCCCTACAAAAGATCAACTAAAACCTGACACCTTGAGAAACTAAAACAAAAGCAGGTATTAATGGAAGAATTGAGATACAAAACAGGTATGATTTGCAAAGACCAAATAGCAAAATGGCAGAAGTAAGTCCTGGATTATCAGTGGTGATCTTCTATGTACACGGATTATACTCTCCAATCAATAGGCAGAGTTTGGCAGAGTGAATAAAATTGCATGACCCAACTGTTTGCTGTATACAAGAAACTCGCCTTAAATTCAAAGATGCAAATAGGTTAAAAGTAAAAGGTTGAAAAAAAAATATATCTAATGCAGACAGTAGCCAAAATAGAGTGGAGGTGGAAATATCAGACAAAATAAACTTTAAGGAAAAATTGTTTCAAGAGACAAGGAAACTATATGTTGTTTAAAATGTCAATTAATCAAGAAGATAGAGCAATTATAAACCTATGCACCTAACAACAGAGTCCCAAAATATATGAAGCAAACATTGATAGATTTGAATGGTTACTAGTGGGAGATTTCAAAACACCACTTTCATTAATAGATCGAACATCTAGAAAGGAGATCAATAAGGAATTAGAGAACTTGAACAATACTATAAACCAATTAAACCTAACAGGCTTGTAGAATCTACTTAACCCAACAACAGGAGCATACAAATTCTAAAGTGATCATGGAACATTCTCCAGGATAGACCAAATATTAGGTCACAAAACAAGTCTTGATAAATTTTTAAAATATTGAAATATGTAAGGAATCTTCTTTGACCATAATGGAATGAAGCTAGAAATTAATGGTAATGAGAGAACTGAAAATTCACAAATATGTGGAAATTGTATATATTTATACTCTTAAACAACCAGAGGGTCAAAAAAGAAATCAGAAGGGAAATTAGGAAATACTTGAAATGAGTGAAAACACAAACACAAAATACCAAAATTTATGAGATGCAGCAAAGGCAGTGCTGAGAAGGAAATTTATAGTTGTAAATGCTTACATTAAAAAAGAAGAAAGTTCTGAAATCACTAACCCAACCTGACACCTTGAGGAACTAGAAAAAGAGCAAACTAAACCCAACATGAACAGAGAGAAGAAAAAAAATAATGATTAGTATGAAGACAAGTGAAATAGAGAATAGAAAAACAAGAGAGAACTGATGAAACAAAATAGGTTCTCTGAAAAGATCGATAAAGTTGACAAACTTCTAGCTAGACTGACAGAAAAAGAGGGAGGATGTAAAAAGCTAAAATCAAAAAAGGGGAGACATGATTAGCAATCTTACAGAAATAAATGGATTTATAAGTGGTTACTATGAACAACAAACAGTATTCTGACAAATTATATATACCTTGATGAAATGGACAAATTCCATGAAACATACAAATTACTTAAACTGATTTAAAAGAAATAGGTCTCAACATACCAATAACAACTAAAGAGATGAATCAAAAACCTCAGAACAAAGAAAATTCTAGGACCAGATGGCTTCACTAATACATTTTTACCCAACACCCAAAGAAGAATTAACACCAAACCTTCTCAAACTCTTTCAAAAAACTGACTTGAGGGAACAGTTCCAAACTCATTCTATGAGACCAGTAATCACCCTAATGCCAAAGCCAAATAAAGGTATCAGAACCATAATGAGATACCACTTTATAGCCACTAGAATGGCTATTATTAAAAAATGAAAAATAGCAAATGTTGGGGAGGTTGCAGAGAAATAGTAACTCTCGTACATTGCTGGTAGGAATGTAAAATGGTGCACCCGCTGTGGAAACCAGTGTGACAGTTTCACAGAAACTTAAATATGTATTACCATATCAGCCAACAATCCTACTTCTAGGTATATACCATAAGAATTGAAAGCAGAAACTCAGATATTTGTACATCAATGTTCATAGCAGTATTATTCACAATAGCCCAAAGGTAGAAGCAACCCAAGTGTCTCTCAACAGATAATGTGGTATATACATACAATGGGATATTATTCAGCTATACAAAGGAATGGAGTTCTGATATATCCTACAACATGGATGCATCTTGAAGCCATCATGTTGAGTGAACTATACCAGACACAAAAGGAGATAGGTATTATATGCATTCATGTACATGAAATACTTAGAATATTCCAATGCATAGAGACAGAAAGTAGGTTACAGGTTACTTAGGAGTGGGCAGAGGGGAAATGGGAAGTTAATACTTAATGGATAAAGAGTTTCTGTTTGGGGTGGTAGAAAAGCATTGGTAATTGATGGTGGTGATGATAACACAACTTTGTGAAAGTAATTAATGCTGCTCAGCTGTATACCTGAAAGTGGTTAAATTAGGAATTTTTGCTTTATATATGTTATTACTATAAAAGTGAGTATGTATTGTATGATTCCATGTATATGAGGTGTACAAACTACCTATGGTAATAGAGGTCAGAATAGTGATGACTTTGCGGGGGGAGGGTACTACCTAGGGACAAGGCATTCTTTTGAGTTGTTGGAAATGTTTTCTCTCTTGGTCTGGACGATAACTGCAAGTCTCTGTGTATGTATATGTGTACGTGTATATTCAGCAAAATCTTTCAATACAAAAGAAAATAAGAAAAAAATCACTTGTGTGTCAACTTCCATGTTTACAACAAAAGTTAATTTTAAAAATCCATCCTAATGAACTAGAGAACTGAGCTTTAGAATGCCAGCAGAAGCCCAGATTCTACACACTCCTGGGCACACATGCACCACTTTCTGCTTGGCTGCCCCCAAATTACTAATGGCTTGTTCAGCCTCATTGACCCTCATACTTGGAAAAGATTTTCTTTGTCATCTAATTCAGTGATTAATCTGAAGCTTGTCTGCAGCTTTCCTTCTACAAGTCCATTCTGCTTTTGTGAATAAACACCCTTCGGGTAATCAGAACATGCTGTGCCCCTGCTATCCTAGGATAGCCCATCTCCAGGTTGAGATCTGGCCTTGTCTGCTTATTCGTTGGTCTTTCTTGTCCCCCTGTGCATCTTGCAGTTATGCCAACAATGGATTGTCCTATTGTTGTTTACTCTGAACATCAACACAAGCATGTTTTCAGGGGTATTTGTCTGCATATTTTCCTCCCTTTAAATTAATTACAGCATAGCTTCCCAGCAGGAACTATGTTTTCTCATATGCATCTTCTTAGCAGTTTTCCCTCAAGGATGAAATAGGATCTTGCAGTTATACCAAACTGTTTGTGTGCATTCTTGGAGCCCCTTTACCCTCCCCCTATCCTAGGTCCAAAACCACTTGTGAAACCTGTAGTAAGCCTTTTCCCACTTTCCCTGCATTGTAGAAATGGTACCATGCTCTGAACCACTGGTCCCTAATACATTTAGTCATTCAACCTGGATTTATTGTTCTTCTATGCACCAGCAATGTTTTAGGTATATAATAGAGAGAAAAAACAGATATGGTGTCTGCCTCTTTATGGCTTTTATGCTATTAAAAATTATTAATCAAATATTCAGAATTTCAACTATGATGAGTGCCATGAAGGAAAGATACATGGTATTATGAAAGCATAAAACAGGGAGTCACCAGTGTCAGAGAAGCCTTCCCTGAAGAAAGGATAATTGAGCAGAGAATAAACAATAAATAAAATTTAGAATAAGCTAGGAAAAGAGGAAGGAAGGGCCATTTCAGGAAGAGGAAACAACATAATGGCCTTGTGGCAGGAAGGGAAAAGGGAACATGCTGCATTCAAAGAACAGAAAGAATTGTAGCTGGAGTTGAGAAAGCAAAGAGTGATGCAATATGAGATGAGCCTAGAGATAGAGGAAGGAGTCAGATGGTTCAGGGGTGAAATGTGGACATTAATTTGAGGAGTGGTTTGAGGACAGAGTAGGCTTCAAATGCTTATGGTAGAGAGAATGATAATTGACCCAAGGAAATATTTGAATACCAGGGGGTGTTGATGTCCCAGCTAAGATTGGTAACCATGAATTGCCCTGTGAATGATATTCTTTGGGCACTGAAAGTAGAGAGTTGAGCTAATCCATTGGTGCTTAGCTGGAAAGGTGTAATCAGAAGGTAAAAGACAAGGGAGTTCGGGATACAGAGGACTGCTATCGAACTTGTGGCCCATGGAATCTAAACTGCAAAAGGTGGGACACAAAGTCCGGAAAGACAGACTGGCAAAAGCAAAAGAGTAGTCAGTAGAAAGAAACCTAGGAAGTAAAACGATATTCCTTGGAATGTAGCTGAATAAAACTAAATAGAGAACAGGTTTGGAGAGAGGGCTGCTTAAATTAATAATTTTGGAGTGGAAATGTTGCCTCAAGGTCTGTGGTGTGATCTAGGGAGGAGGTGGGGGAGGTTGTTGAGGATGAGTAGGTCAAGGAGCTAGCAGACCATGTGTTGGGTTGGTTGGCTTCTCAGACAGTGAAATCACCTAGGGTTATGGCAAGCCTTGAGGTAGAGATGAAAACCATAACCCCAGTGCCAGAGACTTTGATGAACGTGGCGCAGTGACCAGGAGGTCACAAATAATTGAAAATTGACCATAAATGCCGTGGTTCTGTAAGACTGCCTATAATTTCTCTGTGGGGAATTATGTTTTCCAAAGGTGAATGTTAATGCCAATGGCCATTGCAACTGAGCGTGATTAAATTATTTATTACCTATTATAGCACTTTAACTTTATGATGTAAGTACTTTTTAAACATATGCAAAAGTTGAAGAAGAATTTCATGGGGGAGAGGAGTGAGAGGGAAAAAATAGGGAAAATTGAGCCAGTCTAGGAAGGTTCCTGGGGCCACTGGAGTTTGTAATGCCAAGCTGAGGTTCAGCATTTATTCTACAGGAGCTTGAGAGTCAACAGAAACTGCCATTTTGTGTAAGGTTGTGGCGTCATGACAGCTATGCTACAGGAAGAATCATTTGGAAGCCATATATTAGGTTGGAGAAGCAGCACAGAAGTCTACTGCAGGGATCTGGGTGAGGGGATGATCAGGTCTTCGGTGAGATCAGTGGGCAGTGGGAAAGGAAAAAAGGAAGGAACAGAGTAAAATGATTCAGACAGGCAAGCAATGTCTTTAGGACCCAGTTAGCAGCAGAATGTAAAAAAGCAGTCAAATATGACAGTGACTAGGAAAAATATAAAAGCATAGGCAGAAACCAGGGCAGCTGGGGACGAAGTTCATTTTGAGGAAGAATGCATGTTGCATTTCTGGTGCTAGAAAATATCAAGAAATGTATCCAGGTGATTTTCTAGGTGAGTGTGGAACTCAAGGAAGAAATGGACTGAAAAGGCCTGCTGTGGTTAACCTCTTAACCCCAATGCCCATTGTACCCTCCTTCCTTTTTGCAGACAGACCCCGGGGAGTCATCCTGCTCTCTTCTCCCCATCACTTTCTCCTCTATTCCGTCAATTCCTTACTGCTCACAGCTTGCTTAAAACACTGTCTCCTCAGTTTCCCACTTTTTATATTTCCCTTCTGAAAATGTTCTATCATTTCATGGCAAGACCCCATTCCACACTCTTTCATGCCTGTTTCTCTTTATCCGTGTCCCCAAGCCCCTAGTGCACCTGTCAAACTGTATTGGTGTTGGCTGTTTACTTGTCTCTTTCTTCCCCGAGGCATTTTAGAGAACTGGGACTCATTAAAAGTGTCTATATATCTACTCTTTTCTGGTTCAATAGTAATTTGTTTAATGAATCACTTAATTGATTAACAGATTTTTCTAATTTTAAGGATTTTAGATTTTGAAGAATTCATTTTAAGGAAAACAAATGGGGTTAAATAATTCAAAACAAATCAACGATCTAAAAAGTCTTAGATGAATTTACCAAAGTTCAAGGACCCTTTCACATTTTTCAAATGGCAGTGGTTCTCTCTGGTTTATAAATAAAGACAAATGACGCTTGTCCTGGCTTCATTTTGCTCCCTTTCGTCATGCACTCTCTAGAAAAGCCTGCAGAAACCTAATCAGAAAACAGCATTTATTCCTGGACATGAAAGCAAACACTTCCCCTCTCTTGCTCCTGCAATCTCAACATACTTGCTCTGAAGATCTACTGAGATGGGAAACATCAGTGTGAACAACTGGGCTATGCATTTGCCCTCCAATAAAACTGGGTCTTTTAAATCTCAGATTTCCCTATTCCAGCAATGCCTCTCTCTTACTGCATCTACACAGACAGTGCTACCAGATCTCCCCTAGGAAGCCAGTACTGGGTTTTCAGGGAGTTGTTTCAATACAGCAGTTACTTCTCTCTGTTCTTATTACTTCCACATAAATGTATAATCCATAAGGTTATTCCTTCACATATTTTTATCTCTATTGGAAGAGTATCTGCTGATTCTACAGGTTCAGGAATGTGTTTGGTTTATGTAAGCTAAAAGGATTTTCTAGATGTGCTTCAGAAACACTGACTATGTGCACTCACACTCCCTGGATGTAGCCTAAGCCTACCATTCTTGCTGCCATACTAAAACTAACCCCGTATTCCAGCATCAGGTCAGTTCATGGTAAAACTGTCTTAGTTTGCTAGAGCCGTCATGACAAAAACCACACGCTGGTTGGCTTAACAACAGGAACTTGTTATTTCATGGTTTCAGAGGCTAAAAGTCCAAAATCAAGGCATCTGCAAGGCCATGCTTTCTCCCCAAATCTGTAGCATTGTGGTGCTGGCTTGCCACAATCTTTGGTGTTCCTTGGTTTGCCTCTGCTTCCCATTATATGGCAACCTCACCCTCCTTGTGTCTGTTCTTCTGTGGTTTTCTCTGACTGGCTCTGAATTTCCTTTCTTTATAAGGCCCCAGTTATATGGATTAAGATTCACCCTAATTCAGCTGGCCATGCCTAAATAGGATCTTCAAAGATCTTATTCATGAATGAATCCACATCCTGATTCACTTTAACATGTTCAAAGATACTAATTACAAATGGTCTACACCCACAGAAACATGGATTAAGATTAAGAACATGCCTTTATAGGGTATATGATTCAATATACCAAAGTGTCCTAACCCCAAACATCTTCTAGCATGACCCTAAATGGAGCAGGTTTACATCTTTGAATTCTGACAACAGATTTCAGTAGGATGGCTATCTGGCAAGTTATTTGTGTTGTCTTGTGGTAGCTCATTGGAGGATTGGTGACCTCGTGGACCAGAGCCAAGCACTTGTTTCCTCTGAGCTATATTTACTTGATTTGTAAGCTGAGGGTAACAAACCTTAACCTGATTACCTCGTATGAGAAAATGACAGGAAAGTGCTTTGTAAGCTATTAAGCATTTATAAATATATTTTAATTAAAATTGTTTTAAAAGAGACAATTAAATCCTTTGTTTGTTTGTTTGTTTAACTCTAGACTCGTGTTGAGTCAGGCCCCTCAATGCCTTGTGTATAGGATCATAGGCTTCACATCTGTGTGTATCCCCCGAAGACCTGCCTCACTATTTACTGGTTGAATTGAATACTGTTTTAATGAGAAAATACCAGTATCAAGCCATGATTGACCTCTCTACTGTCTTTGTCTTTTTTGTTTTCTTATTCTGTTCTTCATTTAGGTTTCCCAAATGAGCCTGCTGCAGTTATTGCCCTCGGCACCATTAAGGACTGGCTGGCCAAGAACTACCACGAGGTAGGGAGAACAACACAATCAGTTCATGCTGAACATTGAAGATGATGCAATTTGAATCTCAATTTCCAAAGAGCAAATAAGTTTCATAAATATCAAGTAGATCTAGTCATTGAGCCAAGGCTAACTGACCATGCTTCATTTTGGTCATATGGTGATTACATATTTTCCTGTAATTAGCTGACTGCAGGGATTGTATTGATCAGTTTTGACTGAAGATGGGAAGAGTGAGAGTGATCAGATTCATTTAGCTATGGCATTTTACATCTCTAGGTAGTTTTAATTGTGTAGAAAGAGAGACTGGAATGGATTGCATGAAGATGAAGAATAAGATGTGGTCCTGTGCTGTTTTCCTTGAAGAGTTATATAATCTTTATTGACAAGGAATTCCTGTTGTATGATAATTTTGTAGAATTCTGCACTGTCTTTATTTATAATGAATCCCTTCCCTAAAGTGACTTCTGGATGTGAAATTGAAGTGGGTTTTTATTGTTGATGGTTAAGTCAACATAACCAGGATTTATTAATGGAATGAAATGCTCCCATCAGAGTATTCATTGTGCCTTTTATTCTGCTTATTTAACAAGATATTTGGGATATGTTTAGTGATGAAAAGTTGAATTACTGAAGCAAAAAAAAAAAGCAGACTAACTAGAGACACCATGGAGCCTTAGATTACAGATGGTTGGCAATTTACATAATATAACAGCAAGTAGGTTTCATACAATGCATAATCTTGGCATTTTTACCTCTGATTTTAGTTTTCTTCATAGATGTTCAAATGAGTACTGTAAAGACTTGGTTCCATTTTATGATGGGCAGTGAGTTTAACTTTCTCCTTTGGAAGGAGATGGATTATTTGGAAATGTTCATGTCTCAAAGCAGGCTATGGGGATCTCTCAATGAGTTTTTTTTTGTTTTTTTTTTTTTCTTTTTTTGTGCCTTTGTGTGTTTAAAGAAACAGCAGTGTTTTCTGTTAATTATTTTAATTGCAACATTTCTTAACTTGGTATGGATGTTGTTAATCTCAAGTAGAGGTTAAGACTATATGACCAAATATATCCATTTTGGTGCTTACTCTTTCTTATCCTCTTCCTTTGAAAGGTATAACTATGGCAACTTCAATTTTGGGTGAATGTTTCAATTCCTCAAAGAAATAGAATTTTAAAAATAGCTAGCTCTTTTCCATGTTTTATTTTATTTTTGCAACAACCTAATGACATGCCTAGGAGAGGTACTATTATTCTCACCCTCATCCAGCATTGTGAGGTTGAGTGACACACTTAAGATTGCAGATTCACAGAGCCGAGAGTCTGACCCGGTTTTCCTGACTCTAACAACTGTTCCTCCTTGGAATGCCAGGGAGGCCAGTGAAAGTTCCGTACCCCAGAAAGCAGGCCATCTTCAAAATATCTTTTGGTCATAGTCAGTGCTCCTCACCTAGGCCATCGGCTTTGCAAACGTGTAGTATGTTTCATGAGTAGAAGTTGTTAAGCAAGAAAGTGGATCAGTGCAAATCCATCATTTCCACTAGAATAATAATTAAAGGATATACCCCACTAATGGAAGTTCAGTGGTGTCATCTTGGCATGTGAATGAAGTACTCATAAACATGTATCATCGGGGAGATGATAATGAAGGGTAAACATGTTGATTGTATTTACAGCTCACTGACAAGTTTTACTGATGGATTCTTTCTAGCTACACTATTCAGAACGTTATTTGCCATAGAAATTTTTTAGCCTAGTGTTTCCTACCTAATTGCTTTTGCTCTGGTTTCCTCACTTACCTACTCTGTCTTTAAACTGTTCTTTTGCTTTCATATTCTTTCCTAGCTTATTCCTTGTATCTATTGCAGAAAATTTAGACAATTTAGATTGAAGAAAACAATTTAGTTCTTGCCATTGCAACTTTAAAATTTTTTTTTTAATTTTTGAAGAAGCTTTAGATTACATAAATATTACACAAAAAATATAGAGGATTCCCATAATCCCCACCCCCTCTCCCTCCCACACTTTCCCACATTAACAACATCTTTCATTAGTGTGGTACATTTGTTACAATTGATGAACACATATTGAAGCATTGCTACTAACCATGGACTATAGTTTACATTATAGTTTACATTCTGCCCTGCACAATTTTATAGGTTATGACAAAATGTATAATGACCCATATCTGTCATTGCAATGTCATGCAGGACAATTCCAATGTCCTGAAAATGTCCCCATATTACAACTATTCTTCCCTCTCCTTCCCTTCAGAACCTCTGGTGGCCACTGCCTTTATATCAATAATAAAAGCTTTTCCATTGCTAAAATAAAAAGTCTATTATGGAATAATAATAAGTCTACTTTAGTCCATTGTTCATTCCCTAATCTTGAGGGTTTGGGGATGGTTATGCCCACTCTGTTTATAATTGAGAGGGGGCTTAGATCCCATGGGGCAGATGGATGGGGCTATCTTGCTTGGCCACTGCAAATTTAAACATATTCTGTACTGATTCCCTTTTAAAAATATATTTGAGTATGCATTAATTTAATTGAGTTAATTTGAGCACATCAGATTTTACTAATAAATGAATCATACATGGTAGAACAAAGATAAAAGCTGTACAAATTGATTATCTAACAGTACTCTGATTTATTTTTTGCTGTGTTTTAAATAAAACTCGGTTAAAGATTTATGAAAGAGTATTGCTTCTTATTCAGGTGTCTCTATTATTAGCACTGTTTTGACATCATGATTGTTTAAGCTATTTATTCATTAATTCACTCATTTGATAAATATTTATTGAATCCTACTAAGCAGCAGACACTTTTCTAGATACCAGGGAGCTAGTACTATAAAGCAAAATCCTTGCCTTATAATATTCATAGTCTAGGAAGACAGAAACATAAAACAGAGAAATAAGGCAGTTCAAAGAGGGTTTTACAAAATAAAACAGTAATTTGATAGTTATTGGAGAATATGGTTTTAGATAAGCTAGAGACTACTCTGAGGTTGTTCTCTTAGAACAGAGACTTGTATGATGGGAGGGAGCAAGGCCAGCCACGCAGATGGCTGGAGGGGGAACATTTGACACAGACAGAACAGTAAGAGCAAACCCTTGAGAGGAGGATGACCTTACTGTTTGCAAGCAATGGTAAGAAAGCCAGTGCAGTGGGAGCTGAGAGACAAATTAGGAGAAACAGGTAGGGGTCAGATCATAGGGTCTTGTGGTTCATGGCAAGACATTGAATTTTATTCTGATTCTAATGCAGAGTTATTGGTGGGTTTTTGACGAAAGAGTGACATCGCTTGATTTGCCTTTAAAAAATAAGTCTGACTGCTCTCTGGAGAATGGATGGTAGAGACAGAGTAAAAAAGGGAAGATCCATTAGGAAACTCCTGCAGTAAATCCAGGCAAGAGATGAGGGAGCTTTGGATAGAAGGCGTTAACAAGTCGCCTGGTTTGGAATATACTTTGACGGTAGAGTCACAGGACTTGGGGCTTATATTAGTTAGGGTAGCCTAGCTTATGTGGCCGCTTCAAACAACCCCCAAACCTCAGTGACAGAAAACAGCAAAGGTTTTTTTCTTGCTTGTGATATTTGTATCTTGTGAGTCAGCAGAGGGTTCTGCGTTCGTCAGGAGCCCAGGCTGGCAGACACTCCACCACCTGAAATAAGTCTATCACATGACAAGGAGAGAGAGGCAGTCAAGTCTTAAATGCTGCTCTGGAGGAATGGTACACATAAGTTTCCCCAGACAGTTCATTGTCCAGAGCAGAGGATACAACCTCATCTAAATTCCAGGGGACAGAATAAAATGCATTCCTTTCTCATGCTCAGAATAGAGGGAACCGACTACCAGAGAATAGCAGTAACGTCTGCCATAGAGGTGACTCAGATGGGACGTGTGAGGCGTCAGAATGACAACTAGGTTTTTGACCAGAGCACCTGGTAATTTTTTGTGCATTTACTAAGATGGAAAATTGGCTGAGGAGCAGCTTTATATGAAAAACCTGAAAAAAACAAACACAAGAATTATATTGCCAATACTTCTTAAGTATGAAATGGTTTTAGATATACAGTGATAATTTCAAATGGACAGTTGGCTGTTGAGCCTGAAGCTCAGGAAAGAAATCAGAAAGACATGGTGAAACTACCAAATTACCATAACTTGAGCTTGCATTTCCATCTTAGTGTGAGATTGGTTGGTTGCAAAGCAATAGAAACCCACTCAAGCTAGCTTAGGAAAAGGGGGATATATTATATGAATGAACTATATGAAAAAAACATCTTGAATTAATGGGCCAGAAATGGAGCAGACTTTCATGAGTGACTGGAATCACACTCTGTAAAGTCAACAAGAAGCAAGAGAGTCCATTTTCATGCTCACTCTTTCTCTGACATGCCTCGGTCTCATGTTAAAAATTTTTTGCACACTATCTTCTTTACTCATCCACCTGCTTACATGATGATTGTGTCTGTCCATCCATGGGTCAGTCAGTTTTGCTTGAGGCTAGGCTGAACTTGCCCCGTGACCTGGTATCTTCTGGGACTCTCTGCTGGCAGGTCCCTAAGAAAGCCAGCACCACAGTATTGATTCGCTTCTATTTATCTTCACAGATCACCTCCGGCCTGTGTGGCTGGCCACTTCCACACCCAGAGGGGCCAGTGGTTGGGACTAGGACAAAGCATATCCTGTCATTCCACTCCAGATATTTTGTTTTCCCAAAGCCTGAACTGTGAGGGCGCTATTATCCCCACGTATTTAAGAGGCCTCAATACCTGGTGGGAGGGAGCCCAGCTGAACAAATAGTACATTTGGAAGAGACAGACAGCACTTTAAGTAAAAAGGAAGGAGAATTCTCTAGAGGATGAAACTGGGACTCAAAAAAGAAGTTACCAGAACTAAACAAAAAAACAATGATTTCTAAATTGAAAAATAGAAAAACATATTTGCTACTGAAAACTCATAACATATTTGCTATGAGAGGCATAGGTAGATGCATTATCTAACAGCACAGAACAAAAATACAAAGAAATGAAAGTCATGACTGAAGAGTTAAGGACGGACAGACCCAGGGATCAGACATGAGGTGTGGGCAAAGGCTGGCAATTACCCGCAGGCGTTTTCAGCAAAACTAAGGCTTAAGACTTTCTGAGTTCAGAAGACCAGAAGAATATCAGAGTTAGCTGTAAAAAACTGGCAGCATGTAGCATGATAAACTTGCAGAACTGCCCCATTTTTCTCAAGTAGTAACTTTATTACAGAGACTAGTGAGCAAAATAAGGTGCTGTTATGGAAATGAGTAGTGGAAGTGCAGCCTGGCCCGGGATGGCTGCTCTGCATTATCACCCTGCATTTTCATACATTCCTCATTTTTCATGCAGTCTAAAAATATCATTCCTCGTGAAATAGTGATTTCCCCACTCCACAGCTCTGAGGCAGCTCTTTCATATCTGGAAGTTAGCTGAAGAATTTTTTTTACAGTGCCTGTTCTGTTGTTCTCTCCAGAGACTCCTATAGCACTGGGCTATTGGTCTCTGGAGCAAAGTGTGTATTTTTAAGTTTTTCCTTGGAAGGAAGAAGAAATGGGTGTCCCCTCCCCTAAAAGCTAAAAATGGCCTGATATTGTGAGAGATTTCCCAGTTTGTGTTTGAGTGATGCCAAATACCCTCAAAGGTGCAGGTATCTTGCAGCACATAGTACTTACATGAAATCTTCTGGAAAGTCGTCTTTGTCAGGGGGTAAAGCATTTAGGATGAAGACTCTGAGCTGGAAGATCAGTGGGTTTCCTGGAAACGTTTAAAATGGAAACCATGAAGTACTAATCCTGGGCTTAGTTATAGTGGGAAACATATTTGGTGGTGGGGAGTGCCACCCCATCCCCAGTTATAAAGCAGCAGTGATGGACAGAAGCACAGCATTCTGGGAGGCTCCCATTAAAGCTATGGCCAGGTGCAGTCGTCCAGAGTGGAGATGTGGCTCATCTGAGGCTGGCCCCCAGCTGTATGTCTGCAGACTGCTGGGCATGGCATTTCCCACAATTCTTTCCCATTCAGCTGCTCCATGGGGATTTTGGAATCCTTCCTCCTCCTCTTCCCCCACCCCCCAACCAGCTGGCAGACCCCATTGTGCTGAGGTAGAAACAATTCAATGGGGTAGCCTTCCTTCATCTTGGAAAGCACTTAATGGGTGCCTGTTTACCCTTGGAATCATTTGCACGGAAGAACCCCAGCTCTGTGTTTTCAAAACCTGAATCAGTTTTCTTCTGTGTAGAAGGAAGGTGGCAGGTTTTTTTTTTTTTCACATTGCATGTAGCGTTTGGGCCCTTGCCTAACATAAAATTTCTTTTCACTGTGCTTTTAGCACAAACAGATTGCTGTTTAAAATGTTAAATATCATCTACTTGTTATTTAAATTTTGCTCTGTGCCTTCTGTGGGAAACAGGACACCTGGGGCATTGCTGTTTTCAGTGGGGTGCCTGCAGATGAGGCAGGCATCCTGAGCCGTGGCTGGCCAAGGTCCCAGGCCTTACCCGTGCGGCTAGACACTAAAGTCAGCTGATGCAGCCCAACAGCCAAACTGGCTTGGGGTTCATATCCGGTGTCCTTTGGAACTGAAAACTAAAATTGGTTTGCACTGCCTCAAGAAGTTAGCGCTCATGCCATGCTCCTTCCCCTGCCTTCTAACTTTCAGGCACACAATTCACAAAGTATTGAAAAAGCTGAATAGATTTCCCTACCCCCAAAGTAGAATTGAGAATCCATTGAAGAAATGCACATTCAGTCTCCTGAATGGTGGCGAATGCTGCTTTTGGTGCTAATTTGACAAGGTCAGGGACAGGGCCACTTGTTTCCTCATTAGGGATCACAAAGGAATGGCTGCACTTTAGTTTCTGGTGCCAAGACTATTTTTCCCCCTCGTTGGCAGAGGTCTTTGAACATATTCAGTGTTAAAAATTGTTTGTCACTTTTATATCAGAATCACATTATGGATCACTGAAAAAAAAAAAAGTCCCCAATGTGGGGGCTGCCTTATGTAGCTTAGATCAAATGCCTTAGGATCTATGTGGTTCTCTAAAAGGGGGCTTAAATGAAACGTGAAATGATGCTTACATTTCTGATGGGAAAATTATATCCTTCACACCAAGCTCCAATTCCTGTGGATGATTTTTTATGGAAATACAAAATGCATAATGTAAAATCAATGCAACACAGGGGTGTGGTTAACATTCCGAGACCTGGAAGGAGTGAATGGAAGTACTCAGGGCTCACCCTGGGGGAATAACTTCTAATGTCCGCAAATCTTGTCTGAATATCTATGCCAACCTTCATTTTTGACACAATATAAAGGCTTAAGTATGTGTGTTTGGAGAAACAATTCTGTCTTTGAAATATTCACATTCTGCAGGAATGTGGTTATGGTAATCATCATCATCATCCTAATATGCTGCTATAAAAATGTATCTTTTGACTCGTCCAAGTGTGTTCCTCAGGTGGAAACCATGATGATCATGGGCTGTGACATAACTGAAGAAAATTATTCCCAGACTTTCACATATGCCATGCTGTTTTTGCTCTTTAAGAACCCTGTTGACTTGCAAACACTTTTTCTCTCTTCCTCTTTCTTTCACACATACCCATACATACAAATACATAAATATACACAATGCCTTCCCATTATGGAGCTGTTTTGGTCAGTTTCATGTTGACTAGTTTACATTGATGTCTGAAGTGGGCTTTATCTGATATATATCCTGATTCTAAATTCCCTTTGTTAATGTGAAATCCAAGCCTCAAGGAAGCTTCTGCCCTTCTTGGGGTGGGGGGGGGGTGTTCGAGTGTTTGATGTCACCATAAACTACCCCATATTAGAGCTTGCAAATTGGAAAACCCACTTAACCCTCCAGCCCTACTCTTGTCTAGGATCTACTCACAACTGGCAAACCCCAAGGTCTGGGAGCCAAGAATTAAAGCCCCTCTATGTTGCCTCCATGTTCCATAGCCCAGCTTCCCTGTCAGTAAGAACCAGAGGACTCATAAGTCATAGAAATTGTGCTGCTTCGGTTAGGAAGCACATCTGCAGGTAGCCAGTGTGCCTGGGATGGGAAGAGCTAATAAGCCAAGATTAGTCATTGAGGGAAGGTTGCCAGAGCATCCTCCCCCACTCTTACTTTGTGTGGAGAGCTCTTCCAAGTCTAATGCCTTTTGTTTTCTCCCAGGAGGGGATGTCTGACTAATCAAGGGCCCAGGGTGCTCTAGAGATACCAGACTATGGTCCTATGTGTATCAGGGGTGACTTGTTGAATTCTGAGCTGATCTATAATCAATTGCCTGTTAAGCCCCCTTTACTGAGTACCCCATCCATTATGCCTCCATTACTTTTATTTATTTATTTATTTATTTTACAAAAATTGAGTGTAAAGGTTTTATTTGTAGCAAAAATCCATCACAGAATTTTTAAATGACCTTACAGTAGCATCAAAATACTTAATAGTTAATGAAATATTACATATTAATGAAATGTGAAAAAATATGCACAAGTACCATCTACACTGAAAACTACAAAACTTTGATGAGAGAATCACCAGACATGGAGGGGCAATCCAATTTCATAGATGAGACAATTCTACATTTTAAAGATGTAAATACTTCCTTCTCCTAATTAATCCCTAGATTCAATGCAATGCATGCAACAAGTCCAAGAAGGCATTCTGGTTTTTCATTTTAAACCTAATTCTAACATATATATGCAAATGCTAAGGATCTAGAACTGTACTCACAACTTCATAACAGAAATTAAAAGAAGACTGTGCTTTATGTGAAATCAAGGCATATTTTAAAGCTACAGTAATCAAATCGGTGTGTTATTTCCTAAAGATGTACAGTTAGGTCAACAGAAGAGTCTTAGAGCATTCAAAGGTAGAACTGCACATGTGCCTTCAAAGGAGCAATAGCAAAAAAACATAGGCAATTCTGTGAAGAAAGGATAGACTTTACAAGTAATCATGATGGAACAATGAACTTCTGTATGCACAGAAAATGAACCTCAACCAATGCCACCCAATTTACACAAATATTACTTCAAAATGGAACACAGATGTGTTAGCAAAAAAAGTATTAAAAGATTTTAATAAAATATAAGAAAATTTCAATGCCTTAGATAAGGCAAAGAGTTGTGAGATATGATAAAAAAATAAGCATGATCCTTAAAAGAAAAGAAATGATAAATTTGACCTTAAGAAAATGAAAGATTTTGCTGCAATAATGAGAATGCTAAGAGATTGAAAACAAAATTGAACACTATGGGAAATATTTGAAAAGGATATAGTTATTAAAGATCTACTCAGAATATATTAAATTATCTCAAAACTTAAAAAATTAATAACTCAGCAAAAAATAAACACATTTCCAACAGATTCTTGAGGAGGAGGCTATTCACATTGCAAACCAAGTAAATAATAATAATTTGATTCAGTTTTTTTGCATATAAAATCTTCCTACCATGGAATTCAATGCTCAGATTGCTTAACTATTGGATTCTTTTTTCTTTTTTTTTTTGTGGGTAAAAATCAAATTTTTCACAATACAAACCAATATTTGTAAAATGATATATAAATATATATGCTTATATGTGCATTTGCTTACATAAATGTTATTTTTATGTATATATATATATTTTAAAAGGTGCTTAGATTACCTAACTATTACACAGAAATTACAGGGATTCCCATGTTCCCCACCTCCCACACCTCCCATAACATCCCACATAAACATCTTTCATTAGTGTGTCACGTCACCTGCAATGGATATACACATCCTGGGGCTTTGCCACTAAGCATAGACCACAGTTCACATCATAGACCACACTCTCTCCCACACAGTTCTGCATGGTATATGCTGATGTAAAATGGCCTATATCCATCGCCGCAACGTCACTCAGGACAACCCCCAAGTCCTGAAAAAGTCCCTGTATTACAACTGCCCTTCCCCTCCCTGCCCCGAAAGCGTCTATTGGCCATTGGCTCCAACTTACTGTTACAATTTCTTCCATTGCTTGAATTGCAATATGTCTACAACAGAATACCATTAAGTCCACTCTAGTCCATAGCTCTTCCCCCAATCCTGAGTGGACTGGGATGGTGATGTCCACTCCACCTCCAAGTGAGAGAGGGCTTATATCCCATGGATACCGTGGATGGGATTATCCTGCCTGCAGCTGCAGGCTCTCTCCATTCGCTGGGATGGCTGTTGCCCATCATTGTCTCCTCACCAGGTGACTTGGGTGAGTCCATTGAGCTGTAGAGTAGGAGTTGAAGCTCCACCAAGATTCCAGGCACGGCTGGCACATAGGTAGGCCAGAGGCTCCAGTCTCTGAAAGTACACCTATAAACTCTAGCATCACATATAGGTTTGAATAGAAGGGACTGTTGGACCATGTGCAGGGAGGACTTATTTGAGTCCAACTCTGTCACTCTCAGGAGCACAGATTCCAAAGTAGAGCCCACTGATAAGGCGTCAATCTCTGGGGCTATCCCCCCTTATATAGGACCTGGGTGTCTCCAGAGCCCTCAAGAGCCCCTCTGTGTGGGGTGATATCCACTTTGGTGTTCTATGAAATCCTACTGAGGTGTGCGTAAGGGTTACCTCTGGGATGACCTCCCGACTGTATTTGGAGTCTCTTAGCCATATAAACTCATTTGTCTTTACCTTTTCCCCCTTTTAGTCAAGGTCTTTTTCCAGTCGTGTTGCCAGTTGGCATTTGGTATTAATCCCTCGTTGCCAGGGAGGCTCATCCCTGGGAGTCATGTCCCACGTTGGGGGGAAGGTAATGCATTCATATGCTGAGTTTGGCTTAGAGAGAGGCCACATTTGAGCAACAAGGAGGATCTCAGGTGGCAACCCTTAGGCACCCCATAACAGTAGGCTAAGTTTCAATTACAAGAGCAAAGACTCATAGGGCTAGTCCTCAATAACAAGAACCCATCAGTGGGCCATCCTCTTTTGCCAGACACTGCCCCTGCACTCAGGGGCTGTTGCTGCTCCCTTGGAGAATGTGGCAGAGCTCTCCTGGCTGGGAATTCAGATTCTCTCAT
>JAQZBX010010012.1:0-45071 GCA_029593785.1 Cabassous unicinctus
TTTTTTTTTTTTTAAAGTAAAGCATGGAAATTAACTTAAAACCACAAACCTTCATGATTCTCTGCAAAACAGAACTTTGTATAGAAAGTTACAGAAATCTAACAGCATAAAGCAAAAGCAAAAGGGTGAATTTGTTGGTTCACCTAACTGAGAATCCAGGTAGGCGAAGGCAATGTTTTCAGTGTTTCTTTTTCTAAAATCTTAGATCTGCTAGACTTGGGTTCTCTTTGAATATTGTCCAAACAACCTCCTAACCTAGACAGGTCCTCTCCATGTAGCAGAAAAGGTCGTCATAGATATTATCAATCCCACATCCTTACAGTGTATGATCAAAAAAAAATTTTTTTTTAAGATGTTCTCTTACTTCCAGTTCCCACGTGTTGAATTGCATGAGTGCTCTGATCACCCCTGTTTGGGTTATACACATCCAATCATTGTGAACAAAAGAGTGGAGCTTCATGATTGGCCAAGCATAATCATGTTTCCCCTTTGGCTAGAGGCAAGGCATGACTGGCATTCCCACCAGAGCCACATGCAAAGAGAAGAGATGTTTTCACAATGGCAAAAGAGAAGCTGGATTTAAAAACAGACTAGGATGTGTTGCAGAATGTCTTCTTAAGTCTGTTAGTGACTGAGTTTACAAGATTTTACTGAGTGACATAGAGTTCATCCAGTCCTGAATGTGGCCTTATCAGACATGCAAGAGAGCACAAAGACTCTGTACAAACTTTTGACCTCATGTCCCCAGGTTTGAACTGTGTCTTTGGGGCTCATCTGCAGACTTGTTTGATAAAATGTGCTGTCACAGATGCAAATTGGAATGTCTGGAATAGCTTTATTGACTTTGAGGCCAGAGCATAGAATCTGAAAAGTCATTTGCTCTGCAATCTTTTAGAAGGACAAGGGCCATGTAATATGATCTTCTTCTACTGTGGTATTACTGGAAAGAGGACTGGACTTTGTTCTAGTTCTATTTTCTGCTAATATGTAGTTGTGACCCAGGGCAATTTATTTCACCTCTTTGGAACCTGGTTTTCTAATGTGTTAAATGAGGTGGTTATGCCAGTTGATCTCCAGCATCTTTGATCTTCCACCTCTCAATTTCTAAGGTTTTACCTTTTTCAATTTTTATCTGAGACATGGGCTAGAAATAGTCACAATTATTTATAATTTTGAAAGCAGCAGCTATACATGTACTGAGGTACTCTCCTCAGCAGTGACCAGTCTGAAATAGAGTTTGTGTTTTCCCTTTTCCTTAGAGAGTGAAGTGCTAGCTATTCCATAATTTAGGCCAGGATGAAAAATCACCTTGGTTTCACTGAAAGTAGCCTGATTAGAAAGGTAGAAATATGGTACCTTGGAGCTTTGGGAACTTCCCTTAGAAGGATATTTCACCTTGGATAAAGCAAGTGTTGCTCCTCTGAGAAATGTGGGCATAGGGTGAATTTGAAAGGTCTGGGGAAAAGAGGAAGACCAGTCACTCTTCTCTTGGGTAGGTCACTGAGGAGCAAATGGGATGGGAGTCCAGGGGCCAAGAGTTAATAGATACTGGTATTGGATCAACCCCAGACCTCCTGGAACTAGTTTGCAGTTTGGAAACTGGCTGTATGTTTATAACAGCAAGTCCTAGCACTCCAAACATGGGACACCTTTGGTCAATCTTAGCACCGAGGAAGTAGAGTGACTACAGCTGTCTAGACTAGCAAGAGCTCCTGGAGAAGTTTCACATGACTGTTCCAACTGTGTAGGGCAAGTCTTCAACAGCCACACCTTGCAGCAGCAAGACGCAAGAGCAGGAGGCCTCTGCTCTGACTCCATTTCTCTCTCTCTATGGCAGTAGCAAAATTGCTCCCCTTTGTACTGAATAGGCCTTCAGTGGATAGGGAGTTGGGTGGTGAGGAGAGGCAGGAAACCTCAAGAGGAAAGTACTAAACCTCTTGTTAATAAGGCATGTGGATCTTCAGCAGTTAATTGAAAATGAAGAAAAAGCGATTGTGACTTACTTTGTACCAGAATTTGTAGAGAAGCTGTATTGGTTAGTGACATTCATAGCTATGCCTATATAAAGAGTTATATTTATTATATACAGAGAGAGAATGACATGATAGGATAGATAGATAGATAATTAGATAGGCTGACAGATACAAATAACATGTAATCTCATTTGTAAAAGAACAATTTGGATATTAAAAAAAAATCTTAAATCATTCTTTCTGATATTTGATCTGCCAACTGTAAGGTCTTCAAGAGTATATGGTCTCAAGTTGAGGATAATACTGGGCTCTCTTTTACTTAGTTCTGGGAAGACCTTCCGCAATATATTTAATGCAGCTTTTTGTATGTACACAGTCACGATCTCAAGGGAGGCAATTACAGTTTATAAACCAGAAGAGGGAAATGATGAATTATTTGTTCTTAGCCATAGTGGGTAGATTCCTATGGGGAAGATGCCATGCTGTTGCTACAATCCCATTCCAATTGGTTAATTTTATCCAGAAACTAAGTTATGAACTTCTCCTGATAATGACTTAGCTTGTTCCTCTTCTACTCTATCTAACCCACTGTCCCATAACCTGTGTCTTTTGTAACTTATTAGGTGCCTTTCACAAGCTATAACAAATTCCTATTGTCTAATCTTATCCTGTTGTTATTCCACCTACTTGAAATGTTTGTTAGGCTGCCCCAGTGAGTTCACTCTTCAGCCGTCACTGTCAAGCTCCCTAACAGATTTCTCCTGTAACCTGCTGGAATCTTGCTAAACTCTGTAGTCTTAATGTTCTGGAAATAACACTATTTTCCATTTCAACATAGGCAATTAATCATACACATTTATGACCTACAATCTCCAGAAGGCATCAGGATGCACAAAATGGTGGAGTTCATGGACTAGTAGGCAAAATGCCAGGTCAGACTTCAGAATACTTGATTCTCAGGTATTTCTGGCTCTAATAAATAATGCCCAAATCTCCATAAAAAAGACACTTGAATGCTTGTTTTGAAAGGTAGGAAGCAAAAGAGATCATTTTAGGAGTCTACCACCTATTCCTCCAGCTTGTCCTTCCTCCCATCTTCGTTCTTCATAATCCTGTCCCTCTGGATTGTTTCTTTTCCCCTTTACAGTTTGCTCTAACCTGAAAGTTGGCTCAGCCTCGAAATATTATTGATTTTATTGCTTTTATCTCATAAGTTACGAAAAGTAATGCCTGCTCCTTGTAACAAAATCAAACAATACAGAAATCCAAAGAATTTAAAACTAACCCGGATGTCTTTTTCCCTTGTTGGGAAAATTGATTACAGCTTGGTATTTAGACTTGCAATACTTTTTTTCTTTATATACACGTATATATTTCTCAAAATATATGTAAATAGGCAAAACATAAAATGTTCTTGTTTTGGGGAAAAAAGGTTTTAATTTTTTGCATTAATGGCATAAAAATTAACCTACTTTTCTGCAACTTACTTTTCACTCTTACACTAATATTGATGCTATGCATGTTCATTTTTGAAATATATAGATTTATTTGAAGTTTAATGGGAAACTCTCTACAGGTTATTATTTATAAAAGAGCCACTATTCAATTTATTCATTCAACAAGCAGTGAATAAGAAAGACATGCTAACTGCTCTAGGGAATTTAAATATTATTAGGGAAATAGAACAAAAACCAAATAATGTGTAAACAGGAAAAATATCAGATAGCAATAATTGCTATTCAAATAATGAAAATAGGTTACTGTGAAAGTGTGGCTGACTAGCAACTTTAGATTTTTATCATGTCTCTTTAAAGTTTGACCAACCAGGATAAAACAAAAGCATGAGTTGTATATCATAAGTTTCTGTATGATTAAATTCCCAGGATTTTCAAAAATATCTTCCAAATGCCGGTAATTAGGCGTGTAAACTATGGGAGTCTTTGAGCAATGTTATCTTGTAACACTGGCTCTTTCTGAGTCAATCACCATGGGTCTGATTGACCTTGGCAGTAGTACAGGGTCATACCTTTACATGGCTGAACTGTTCTTGAACAATTTCTACAATGTACCAGGTACAAATAGTCTTTTCTTAAATACCAGGCATGCATGTCTTATCTTCCCACCTATTCTTTTTTTCCCCCACCTATTCTTACAATACTTTTATAAATGAAAAACTATTGTAAGACATGTAAATAATCTCATCCTCGCTGATTTTTTTTTTCAGCTTGTTCTGTCTTCTTGCTATATTATAATTAAAATATGGCGCCTATGGACTCCTGGTTTATTCTTAGGATGGATTTTATTTGTGAGTTGAAGTGGATGTTTTGTGGTTCTGATATCACAAAGAATAAGTTCTCTCCATTCTTCCCAGAGGACGGACAAGAGTAATTAAGGGAATGTGGTTCTATCATCCATTCACCTAGAAAAAATTCCAGCCTTTTTATGAATTTTTCTTCAAAGGAATTGCAATGTCATCACAAAGATTTATGATTTCAGGCAAGTCTTAAATATCAAAATATTTACAAGAAAACATAATTGTGAATAAAGGAAGAAAATCCATTCCCATGAAGGCAATCCTCCCTTTATTTCCATACTTCAACCCCAAATGAACTAGAAACCAGGTCCCGGGTGGCAAATTCAAGTTAAGTAACTGAGGGGAGTTTAAAGAAGGTTGCCCCTTCTTCTATAAACTTCTTATAGATGGTAGACCTGGTAAAAGGAAACAGCAGGAGCTAATTTTGTCACCCTAGGGCTGAAAGGGCAAAGGAAAGAGGTGTATCTGTAGAAAGTAGCTGCAGCTATAGACAGGGGTTCCCATGGGAGCTGTGGATTTCCAGTGAGGCATCCAGCCAACCTACAGCTCAGCAGAGTAGGAGCTGGGTAAATAAATACCCAACTGCACTCTCCCTCACCTTTCCATCTCCTGACAGTGCCTCCCCCATCGCAGGAACCTAACCAGAAGCCTGAGGGTAAGAGATTTGGGTGCAGTCCACACAGGTCAGCCTCCTAGGGCAGAGAACAGGTGGAGAAGGATGGAGAGGATCTGTAGGGCAAAGAGAAATTCCCCAGTAAATCAGGGATATCAGATCCTGCCGCAGATGAAATCTTAGGTTCTTGGGCGCTTACTTCCCTCCTCCGGAATAGATGGCAGTGAGGTGTTGTTGCCAAGATTTGGTGGATCTCGCCTTTATGCTATTTGTCTTATTTGAAAAGCAGGAAATAAACAGCTGAAAAGAATAGTTGAAAATGCTATTAAAAAGCTTTCAAACAGTCTCAACACCATTCTTTCCTTTCTTTCTTGATATCTTCCCAGGTGATTTTCCCCCCCATCATTTATAAAATGTTTTATGGGTAATTTACAATGTCTTGTGTAAAATAAGAATGTGCTACAGGGAGGTAATCTAAATGTGCCAGGTTGGAAAAATGATTTAACTTTAATGTAGCCTACCCTAAAATAGCAATATGAATGCAAAATGTTTATAGTGTTTATTTGCCATTTTCACTTTTCCCCCCTACATTTAGAATAAGTATGCATGAAATCAAAGAGCATTGGCAGGTTTTGGTCTCCACTAAATTATATACTCCCTGAGAGGGGTCCATATGAACGTTGTGTCTGCCTAGTACCTGTGTAATGGGTTTAGCAGCAATTTCATAAAGACTATTTGTATACTGAATACTTCCTATGTTTTAAACACTGCACTGAGTGCCTTTTATACCAAAAACTCCCTCAATCATCAAAACAATCTTAAGAGTTTATAGATGAGGAAACTTAGGCTCCGAGAGGTTAAATAACTTGACACACAGACAATAGTTGTTAACAGCCAAGACTTAACCTGGGTCTGGGCAAAAACTGGGCAACTGCTCTGTTTTTGCTCTTAGCTAGTACTTTGAACCGCTTCTAGGAAGTAAATAAGACAAGGAAGTATTCAAAGCATTTTCTACCACGTCTGACAAAAACAACTACCGACATTGTAGGGATTAATATTATAAGCACCATTATTATTACACTGAGGAATAAGAAAAAGTCCTCACCCTCAAGTACATTAAAATGTGGTAAGCAGGTATTAGATAATTATTCAAACCACTGTAATGCAAGATAGAGTAAGGAAAGTATCATAAAACATGTATAAAAGATTGACAGAGATGAGGGAGGTGGCCCACTGAACAATGGGCAAAAGTTTCAGTAGTTAAGAGATGAAAGGAAGTCACTCCAGGTAGAGAGAACATTGTGAACAAAGACAATGAGGTAGGAATGCATAGGGTGTGTAGACGGATCAAGGAATTTAATGACTAGAGCACAAGGAGGTGTAGAGGAGCCTAGAAAGAAAGGACTGGAAAGGTAGGTCGGAGCTTAGTTATTAACCAGCTTACTTGTACTATCATCCAATCCATATTTCTAGAACTTGTTGACAAGATTGCTCATAACGTGCCATGATGAAATCTAAAATCAATTTGTCTACTGGATTTCCCTGATCTAGCAAGTTTGTAACCTTGCCAAAAAGAAAATGAAGTCACTGTGACTAATCACCCCAGTCCTGCCATCCTCTACTATAATTTCCACACTAAAATCAGTGTAAATCTCTTAAAATTCAAATCTGATTATGGTGCCTTTTCCCTAATGCCCTTCACTGGCTTCCCATTTCCCAAATTCAATATGGCTGCCTCTTCAGCCACAGCGTTTATCAAACCTGATATCTACGAGGTTCTTTTAATCTTCACATATTGTCAAAGGTGCTTCCGCCTCATCTTGGGGATTTTTAAAGAATTCCTTTTTGAAAGGTACACTGTTCCATCCTCTTCAATTGTATGCTATACTATCATATATTCCCTGTTCTATTTTCTCCCATGAATTACTGGGAATCACCTGAACCACTCTTTGGAATCACAGTTGCGTTCCTCCTGTAGTAACAAGTTTCATTTTGTATTGAGGGTTCCTTCTAGGCCAATCTCCTTTAGTCTCAAAAGTCAGTGCAAAAGCCACTTGGATGGCAGGCTGTACAATCCACCCTAATTGATTCATATCAAACTGCATGTTGTACATGTTACCAGTTTATATATTTATTATGTATACAGCCTCTGATTACTTGAGACAACTAATTTCATTATTTAGTTTAATGGTTCTCCCTTAAGAATGACTTAATTCAATTAATTAAGAATGGAATTTTATATGATCTCTTTTCAAAAAGAATTTAATAGCTAAAACCTTGACTTTCTTAGGTTTTATTCTTTAATTTTGTTCCTCTTTAACATCCAACAAGTTAACTTGTTTTTATATTCATATTAATGTAGGTCTGAAATAGGGAAGCAACTTGTTGGTTGGGTTTGGGATGTAGGGCTCTGGTATATTGCTCAGTGTCATCCAGGGTGATTCATCAGGCACACTTCCCTTAGGTCTCTCATTTAAGCTTGCAACCAATTTTACTTTTGCTGAAGAAAGAAAAGATTAACATCTTAAGAACCTAGTTCTAGGATTCGTGCCATAATAATCAACTCAGAGACATGCTGAGTCCACATTTGGCCTTCTAATTGTAGATTAATATGAGTGTAATACCTGAATATTATTCTTTTAAATCCACGGTGACTATGAGCAAATCATTCTTTCATTCATTCATCCAGTGAATGCCTTGTTCCCCCAAGCTTTCTTACTTGGAAGCTGCATAGCTCAGCCTTCCACGTATGAACCTTCACATTTTTGTGGCCATTTCACTTTATCTGATGATTTTCAAAACATATACAGGTTGTCTTCACACAGCCTTGTGCCTTAACGGTAGGTGCCCACCAAATACTTACCTAATTTCAAAGAAATGAATTTATTTTTCTACAGTTAAATCTCAATAAACCAAGAGAATGCTTTCCAATAATGTTAATGCCAAAGGCTTCATTTCACAATTAGAAATAATGATGGGGAGTAGATGTGGCTCAAGCAGTTGAGCACCTGCTTCCCACATGGGAGGTCACAGGTTCGGTCCCTAGTACCTCCTAAAAACGAACAAGAGCAACAAAAAAACAAGCAAACAAACAAAAAATAACTCAGGGAGCCAATGTGGCTCAGTGGTTAAGCGCCAGCTTCCCACATACAAGGTCCTGGGTTCCGGGCTCCAGTACCTCAAAAAAGTTTTAAAAAAAAAAAAAGAACTAATGAGGCATAAGCATGTTAGTATAAATACTGAGTGCCTTTGTGTGCCAGGTATTCTACATATACTGTTTTGAGTTCTTCAAACCACCCTGCAAGGTTGGTATGATTCCCAATTTATAAATGAAGAACCTGGTACTCAGTGAGGCTGAACAATTTACCCCAGATTACACAGGTAACTAGTAATTGACTGAATTCTAGTTGTTTCCCAAGGGTGTCAAATTTCAAAGCGCCTATTCTTTCCCTTGTTTACTCACCTCACTGGATCTTTTCCTCTTTTCACTTCATACCAAGAGGCTTTGGTCTCCAGGCACTTGGTTAAAATTGGGGATGCTCCTTTTCCTCTCAGCAGAGTGGCATAGATATCATATAACTATCACTTAGACATTACTTCCCTTTTTTCTTTCCCAGTTGACTCAACTATGGGAGCAGTGAGTAAGCTGCCTCTAGCTCAGCAGGCCTATGCCCAGCCCACCTCAAACAACCTGCACCTGAGTCTGAGGCATTGTTTCCTCCTTTCTATAAATCCACCCATCTATCTATCCACTCATTCATCCATATTTAATCAACAAAAATTTCATGCCAGGCACCATGCAATGTGTTAGAGATCCAATAAATAAAATCATACATACATACATACATACATACACTGCCCACAAAGATATTAGACTCTAGTATAGAGAGATCAAATATAAACTAGTACAATGGTAGGAGCATGTTTAAGAGCTAGTAAAAAGTATAAAGAGGAAGGGATTAACCCTTTTTGGATAGTCAGGGAAGGTTTTACAGAAGAAATGCTTGAGCTTGCTCTGCTTCCTTGGGAACATTGGGAAATCAGGAACTTATACCTACCCAGACCAACTTTCCCCAAATCATGGTTTTTGGGTTTTTTTTTTTTTCCTCCCAGGGGATTTGTGAACTGAGGTATCACTATGCTTCCTTGTCAGTGCATCATGGGATAGAGTGCTGATGAGTGGCACATTTCATCTCCGCAAAACCGTGGAAAAGCTTTGTTATGTGCAGGTGGATATCTTCTTGGAATTTATCATCACTCTGGGATGGTGTGTTAACTCTTCAAATTGATCTATAATCTTTTGCATGACATCCTGCATGTGTGCTTCAAGAACACAGTCATTGAGTTTCTGAAGATTTTAGATGACTCTCCCACAAACGTGTGATGACATGCCTAAGCTCAAATTAAATTCAGTCTGTAGAATGATGACCTGCCAGAGCACAGTGGCAGCAGGCAAGCATCCTGGTGCTTTTTAAAGCATCAGAGCAGAGAAGAATGTGGATCTAAGTGGACTGGTTGAAAATAGCTGTATGCTTTGCCATTAGCAGCTGTGGCTGCAAATCAAGAGCCAATCTCATCTAGGCAGTGTAGACAGGCCTCTCAGACATGCATCATTCTTATCTGAGCTGTGCGTATACATGCCTGATTGGTGACAGAATGATTAGCACTGTTTTCAAACATAAAACCCTGTTACGTATGTGAGCTGGGCAGTGAATATTCATAAAATGCTTGGAAAAATCCATATAACAAGACTATTCATTCTTTTGAGACTACTTTTATTTTATTTATAGAACATATGCTAAATAAGATATAAGAATGGTTTACATCTTGAGAATTGGAGTGTTAGGCATTATATTGGCACTTCAATGTAATATGATTCCTATTGATCTCCTTTGAATACAGTCTAAAACAAACCTAATTAAAACAAAATATTTGTACTATACTTAAACTCGAATGTATTTGAATTTAACAGACCCTTGAAAATATAAACATTTAAGCACTTTTTTAGTCCTGAAGTATATCTGAAATTTGGTGTTTCCAGACTGTGAGAAACCACTGTGGAAAAAGTGTTTGCCAGCTGCTATAACAACCTTTTCAGAGAAGTAGAATATGAAAGGCTGATATTATACTTTCAAATGATTTTATTGAAAGAGTCTGACAGAGTGAAGGAAACATGGTTGGTATATGAAATAGTGGAGCTAGCTGTTCTGTTGGCTCCTTGAGGGCAGGGGTTGAACCTCCTCTGTTCATCACTTCACACCCAACTCCCACTTAGGGTTTGCCACAAAGAGCAGGCTCAATAACCCTTTGTTGAATGAGTGAGTTAATAGACCAGTTTTAAGTCATCTAATGGTCAGAGTAATAGGGTCAGTCTGTAACTGGGGCCAGTGGAAATGCATAGACCTTGGGGCCAGGATGACCTCTCTTTAAACACAGAATAGTGCCTTCCTTGTAGGGGTGCTATGAGATTAAATTCGATAAACACATGAAAGTGTCTAGTTCAATGCTTGAAACCTAGTAAAAGGCTCTGTAAATACTAAAAGCCTTCATCCCGTTCCACTGCTCTATGGGTCCCAGTCCCTTAGCCTTCATCTTGTCTATTTTTTATTAATCTTTTATGGAAAATACATTGAATGGGAAATCCTAGTTGGATATTGTTCCCAGTAAAATCACTTATCCTCTGGGCTTTGGTTTCCTCATCTATAAAATGAGGGATTGGTCTTGATGTTCTCTAGATCCCTTCTATCTGTAGGTTTTAACTTTTAGGTCTTCTAATTCTCATTTAAGATATTCAACAATATGCAATTATCTGAATTAATCAATCCTATGCAAAGACTTAAGAGAATCTCCAACATTTATATTGTTATCTTCCCACTTGATTTTAGGTATCCCCTAAATGGTTTGAATTTTCCTTACATTTTCTAGGTATCAGCTACCTACAAGGTAAAGTCTATGGAAATGATTGAGATGTGGTGTTCTGTTTCCTCAAATATTTTAGCCAACTGAGAGTTAATCTAACTGCAGCAGATAATCTATGTTAATTAATTTCTTGATGTTTCAAAAAGTACTTCAGAGTCTTCTAAGCCCTCATTCTCATTTTAGGGATGTTAAGTACTGTACAATGACATTGAGAGTATGGTAGGGAGCAGTGAAGTAGATAGGTTTTGGGTTAGGGAAGAGTTTTACTCATAAAATTTGGGGTAGCAGAAAGTCACTGCAGCAAGGAGAGAATTATATATGTATTTTAATGTACTAAATGCTGCAGGGAGCAATATACGAGAAATGGGGTGGCTTTTATAGTGGGAATTTGTTAGATAAAAAGCTTGCAGTTCTGAGACTGTGAAAATGTCCAAATCAAGGCATCATCAGAGAGGCTGACTCACCGAAGTTCAGCTGCTGGTGATCCTGGACTCCCGCCATGTGGCAAGAAACAGTGGTGGCTCTCTGGTCTGGTTCTCCGCCTTCTCCTTCATGCTTACTTTCTCCTTGAGCTCAGCTGTAGGTGATCAGGTATATGGCTCATCTCTCCCCTCTCCTTCTGCCTTGTCTCTTTTAGCCTCTGAGCTTCTTTCCATGCCTCTGTGCTCTGCTGATTCCAGCCTCTGGGACCTCTCTCAGCCTCTCTGGGTTTCTCTGTTTCTGGCACTTTTTTTTTCGTGTGTTTGTGGTTTTTACTTTCTCCCATTTATAAAGGAGTCCAGCAAGAGGACCAGGACTCACCCTGGGTCACACTTCACTGACGTAATCCATTCAAAGGCCCCCCAACTGAATCTGGTCCAATCAAAGGGTCTCAAACCCAAAGGAATGGATTGGCTTCAAGAACATGATCCTTTCTGGGATCCACAAAAAAGCTAAAAACTCTCACAATATGCATGGCAACATACAAAAAACTCAAATGAATTATTATATCTCACAGACATTTTTCTTTAAAGACCACACATGAGCAGTCATGACAATCTCAAATTTCAACGGCAGTCTTTTTGAATGAGAAGTTAAGTGTTGAAAATATTTTAAATTCTCCATACTGTCATCATGGTTCTGACTTACTAGAATTTGTGTTCAGAAAGGGTTGTCAGACTTCATTCATTGGAAATACAATGAGAAAAATAATGCGTCTATTATTAATTCATGGATAGTAAAAGAATAATTAAATTTGTTCCTTCTATCTAGTAATATTATTTTCCTACTAAGATTAAGTGTATGACTTTGTATGAAAAAGATTGCGCATAGGCTGATTTTAGAAAGCTTAAGGGACTAGAAATATTTAAGAGAAAAGTTAGTGTTGGTAGAATGCATTTAGTCTCCACAGAAGAGCCTACAAAAAGAGAGTCTACCCAAAACAAATATCTCAATATCTCCATATATTTTAATGGAGGATATTTTCTTTCTTACCTGTGAACTGAGCTTAAGGATTAAAAGAGCTTAGTAGATATAAAACAGAGTGATAAATTATCTATAGTCCATTGAGCACAATCCATGTGTTTTTGTTTTGTTTTGTTTTAATCCATGTGGTTTTGATTGGAAAATTCCTTTCTCAAATATAGAATATAGGTAGGGGTACTTGGCTGAAAGCTGTTTCTCCATAAAGACAGCAGTTCCATTGCTCACGTATTGTGCTTACTTCCTTCACCATATACCGCTTGGTGTCTAGCAGTCACAGCTGTTAAGGACAGCCTTCTAATTAGGACTTTTGAAAACAACACATTTCAGCAATTTTCATCTAGAAATCAGTGTTAGAAAAAGGCAATGGAAGCACCAAGCGAGTTTCATATCTTTGATTTTCTTTTACATTTCAAATACTTAAAAGTTAAAACAGCTTTTAATTGCTTCCTGGAATGAAGTATTTAACCTATACACTGAAAAGGTTTATTCAGTGATATACACTGAATAAACTCTAACAAAAAGTCTTTTTAGAAATAGTTTGTAAATGTTTAATTTTCACATTTTGCATAGTAATATGCTATATGTTACTGCCCAGAGTTTGAATTTTTAGAAAATTTTGAAACACCGTCAAAAAAAGTATGAGTTCAATGGATGGATTCAAATGCTAGAGAGATTCTGTTATAGTACTTCTGCTCCAATTTAGGTACCAAGGACTTTATCATCTGTTATAGCCTTTCTAGAACTCATCAATGACACTTATTTTTCTTTTGAACAGTTACTCAGGTCCTGAAGATATCAGAATAACAAATATGACCATGTAACTTCTTTTCTCTTCTTTTAGTTAGGTGGTGAATATTATTTTATTTTTACATTCCTATCTTAGTGACTTATGGTTTAAGAAATGAGACTTTAATCATAATACTAAAAAAGTTTATTTTCATTATTGCGATGAACTTTCTAAGGTGAGTTCCAAAAGTACCATTCATCGTAAGTTTTAACCCTAATATTACAACTCTTAAGATATTATCAGGGATCCATATTTCACCTGGAAAATCTTGGTTTTTGATCATCTTTGGGGGCCGTCGGCTTTCAAGGATCAGCTATAGATCACATATAACAATTTATTGTGAACTGCTTGGTTAATTATCATAATCAAACTAAGCTCTGGGTTCCCAACATATCAAGTCCTTAGCAATTTGTTAAAAGGTTAAACTTGTTGCCCATATATTCACACTTTCTTTTTAAAGCTGCAGAAGAGCTTCTGGAGCATTTAGCTGCCTCCCTAACCCTATCATCCCATCAAAAAATAAGAAAGCAGAGGCTCAGAAAGAGAATTATCTCGCCCAATGTCAAACAGCTAGTAAGTGATAGAACACGAAAACAACTCTGGTCTCCTGAGCACAGTATACTTCTATTAATGCATGAGACCACGATTTAGAGCTTGGAGCCTGGAGACCAGAGAAAATGATTTTCTTCCATTTATTTTTTGATAGAGAAGGAAGCCATGAGTAACAGCCATCAAGAAAGTTTCCTAAGTCAAAATTCTCCTTTGTTCCCAGTTGTAATTCTTGTATGCCTCCTGCCTATCCCAGCAGTTCTTTCTTTATGGTGATTTACTTTTGCCTTGATTGGGGGAAAATAATGGTTACTTTGTTGTAGCCAGGTTATTATACAGATACAAAAAGGGATGCCAGATGAAGATGGGAAGGCTACCCTCAGAAAAAGGCGGAAACTTTGCCAGGTCACTTGTGGTCAGTAGATTTTCTACACCCCAAGCCAAGATACCTAGTTTGACATGATATTTTCTGATAATGGAAATCTTTTATATGAACAGTCTCCCAAAAGTATAAAAATTAAATCAATTTAGTTAACAGGGAAGCGGATGTGGCTCAAGTGGTTGGGCTCCTGTTTACCGTATGGGAGGACCTGGGTTCAATTCCCGGGGCCTCCTGGTGAAAGCGAGCTGGCCCGTGTGGCACGGTGAGCTGACCCAGCAAGATGACCCAACAAAGGAGACAAGCAGACACAGAAAAACACACAGCAAATGGACACAGCGAGCACAAGCAGCAAGGGGAGGATAAATAAATAAATGAAATAAATCTCTAAAAAAAAAAAAAAATTTAGTTCACAAATTGGTTTTGATGAAATTAATAAACTATCACTGAAATTGAGGCTGTTCTGAAAAGTACAGAATGTACAGTCACATAAGCATAAAGGAACCTTAAAAGAGAAATAACTTAGAGCCTTGCTACCATAAGTGTGGTCCTCGAATTAGGAGCATGGGTATTTCCTGGGAGCTTCTTAGAAATTCAGGCTACAACCCAGACTTACAGAATTAGAATGTATATTTTGAGATGATCCTCAGGTGATTTGTATACGCATTCCAGTTTGAGAAGCACTGATTTAAAACACCAGAAGAAAGTCTGTTTTAGGTAGGCTAAAGGCTAGCTATCGTAGGAGGATAAATGTTGCTAGTCCTTTTCTTTTTCTAGTTCCTTTTTTTTGCCTATAATTTTCTCCTTTTCAGGATGGGAGCCCCTTGGGTAGCTGTTCCTATGACCCATGGCAGTCAGAAACATTGAACGTACTGTGTTCTTCAGAGTAGGTCCTACTGCTCCATTTCTTGATTTTAAATGGTTATTTTATTGCAATTCTCCTGACAACCAAGTGAAGCAGAAAACCACAGGCGCACCTTTTGCATTTTTCAACATTTCTCAATACCAGAAGTTCCACTGCATCCAGTTCTTCATTAAACAGTGCAAAAGGAATAAAGAATGGCATTGCTAGGGTCATAAAAAAAGGCTTTTAGTCATGATTTTAACCAGTGGGGTCACTCTAATCCCCTCTGCCTTTAAAAGGGATTGCTAATAATTAATACAATTCACAGACTTTTAGTTTTGCTTTCTCTCCATTCTGCTGTTTCCAGTTTTGATCCATTTGCTAAAAGATGATGCAATGAATAGTGATAAGGAAGATAAACTAGGAGTACCAGGGATCCACAGGCTGGTTAATTGAGAAAAGTGGCTAAATTATCATCACCATATTTATTGAGAGTTCACACTGTGCAGGCACCGTGCTAAGGGCTGAGTATTTATGATCTGATTTAAGATGCATGTAACCTGTGGGACTCACCACAAATTGTTAGTTCCAATAGATGGGTCATTGGACAATGCCAGGTTTTCTTTCACTTTAATAACTTGGTTATTAAACATGTGTACTTGATGCATTTATTTCTGTTTAGCAAAAAAGAGTTCAGATAAATATCTAATCAAATCCCACAATTTAAAATTTGGCATAAAGGCTTAATGTGCTTCCAAAAGCACATTATTAGCTGCCTCATTGCTGTGTGCAACAGAGTTGTATATTTGATGTCTGTATTTTTGTTTAACAAGAAGGGATTCAGATTAATATCTAATCAAATCCCACAATTTAAAATTTGGCATAAAAATTTACTGTGCTACTAAATACACGTTATTAATTAGCTGTCTCATTGCTATGTGCTTCAGAGACTTGATAGCGTACATACGTTAGAATTAGCATCAGTCTTTGAAAAGTGTAAATAAATCCCCAATTAACATCACATATTTTGATTGCAAATGAACATATGAGATATTGTTCTTCTTCTGAAAATCAAAGTCAATGTTTCATTGATTTAAAAAGTGAGAAAATATTCAATTGCTGCATTATTTTTTAAAAAGCTAAAAAATTCAAAACTTGAGAGATGTTAACACATATACAAATTAAGAGCACTGAAAACTAATTATAAGAGGTGACATGAAGCTATTATCTATTATCCAGATTTGTTATTTAGCAATCTTTTTGTCTGCTTATTATTACAATAGTCTCATTTTCTTACTCACAAGTTAGCTTTAAAAAAATCAGGTAGTAACTACTGTAGTTAGAAAATATTTTCCAAAAATTTTTTTTTCAATTTATATAGCACCTATTCTTGGTATCCTGAAAATAAATTCCAGTTTGGGACTATGCTACACATATTCCAGCAGTTATGAATTTTATTTTTATCATAAAGTGCCAGTGCCACTGTCTCCTATCCATCAATGAGCCTGATTTACCAAGTTTTAGGACTGGGACTCTCTTATTAGTTTTAGGACCGAAAGTCCTGTATTCTGGGAAATTCCTTAGTTGTAGAAAAATCAGATGGTTGGGCATCCTAGCTGAACATCTATTCGGTATGTATAGAGTAACTCATGGAAACCTCATTCTCTTCCTCATTTTCTCTACCCAGAACAGCCCTATTCCAGAGTCCCTGCCTTGCCATGCTGGCCATAGTGAGCTTTGATTGCTGGCCTCTTACAAGACTCTGGTTCCTTGCTCCTTGTTCCTTCCTGTTCTTCCTCTGCAACAACCTGTCTCAACACCACCCACAGGAGTTCCCTGCTCCCACCACCTCATGCTTTTCCTTCAGTCTATCTAATGAGGTCAACAAGTAACTCACCCAAATATCACAGCATGAGCTACCAGATAGAATTGTTCTGCCAGAGACGCAATGGGTGACAGTTGTTGATCCCCATCCTCCATCCCCCACCCCAGAAGAATACTTTTCCAGTTTTGTAATGAAACAAAATAACAAAATGTAGATTTTTATGCTGTGAGGGAATTTTTCTTGCCTCTTGCATTTTAGGAATGCAGGCATTTTTTGTATATTACAAAGAACAGAAACATGCAAGACAGGGTTCCAAATTGTCTCTTCAGACCCCTAGGGCATGGACTCTTCTTGTAGGTTAGGATAATGGTAACCACCACTAATTTGGTGACTGTTTTGTTCTGGTCACCACGAGAGGTTCCTTAAGCACATTAACATTCTTGTTCCACACATTAAGTCAGTGAGTAGCTGTTAAATTCATTCAAGAGAGAAGGAAGATGAGACTTGAAAATTTCAAGTAACTTGCTCAACTTTCCAGGCAGGTGGGAAAACCAGAATGTCCAGGCATGGGTATGTCTTGAGCATGGGTATCTATGATAGGGGAAGGCAAGGGAGGGCAATTTATATAACATATGCCATTTGACCAAATTATCCTGTTAGTCTTAAAAAATCCCTTGAAACCATTGATTGTCCAGTTGAAAACCATTATACCTGGGGAGAACAGTCAGTCAAGTAGAGGAGATATCCAGATGAACAATTGCCTTCACATGTAATGACTACCCGTATTTGAAAGGCAGGTGATGATAACACCGTAAGAAACCTCATAGTGGTTTATTTTAAATTAACTTCCTCCTGGTTCCTCTATGGAAAACGATATCCTTATTTATCATTCTGGAGCTGTTTGCAGGCCTCTCCTTCTAATGCTTATTACCAGCAATAGTTTTGTGATGGCTGGTTGCCCCAAATCAAGGATGGCAAGATAACCTTGCCTTTGATTAAAACCACCTGGGGGTTGGAAGAAGTAAGTAGGATAAACCAAAAAGCAGACACCAGATGTGTAAATTGCAGTACTATAGAGAAGTTCAGTTTGCCTTATTTAAAATAATAATTGTACTTATTTGTGAAATCCTAAGTACAATGGATAGCAAAGGTGTTTTTATTCCAAATCATTGTTAAAACACTTTTAGAGCATGGAAATTCTTTTGCCAACCTAAATTATCTTAAATCTTGGGTTATAATTTTTATAATTTACTAGTTTGACCTGTCAACTGGATTGTAAACCAATATATAAATATAACACAAATTTTAACAGCTTTATTGAGATGTAGTTCACATACCGTACAATTCATCTATTTAAAGTGTATAATTCAATGGTTTTTAGTACATCCACATATATGTGCAACTATCACAGTGGTTGATTTTAGAATATTTTTTATTACCTCAAAAAGAAACTCATCCCCTTTAGCTATCAGTTCCCTATTCTTGACATTACATATGAATGAAATCATATAATGTGCAGTCTTTTGTGTCTGGATTCTTTTGCTTTCCATAATGTGTAGATTATATCAGTACTTCATTGCTTTTAATAGCTGTATAATATTCCATTGTATGAAAATACCACATTTTCTTTATACACTCATCAGTTAGTGGATATTTGGGCTGTATCCATCTTTTGGCTATTTTGAGTTATGGTGTTATAAATATCCATGCACAAGTTTTTACACTGACATATGTTTTCATTTCTCTTGGGTATAGGCCTGGGGGTGGAATTCCGGGGTCATATGAAGAACTATGTTTAACCATTTGAAGAACTGTTAAACTGTTTTGCCAAAGCCATTGCACCATTTTCCATTCCCAGCAGGAGGGGGTGAGAGTCCCAATTTCTCCACATACTTGCCAACACTTATGATTACCTGACTTTTTTTAAATTAATTTTTTTATTTTTAAAGAAACTTTAGATTACATAAATGTTACATAAAAAATATAAGGGATTCCCATATACCCCATTCCTTCCCCTTCCCATACTTTCCTACATTAGCAACATTCTTCATTAGTGTGGTACATTCATTACAATTGATGAACCCATATTGAAGCATTGCTACTAACTATGGATTACAGTTTACATTATAGTTTATACTCAGTCCTGCACAATTTTGTAGGTTATGACAAAATATACAATGGCCTGTATCCATCACTACAATGTCATGCAGAACAACTCCAATGTCCCCAAAATGCCCCCATATTATGTCTATTCATCTCTCTCCCTTCCCTCAGAACCTCTGGTGGCCACTGCCTTTAAATCAATGGTAAGAGTTTTTCCATTGCTAGAATAATAATAAGTTTGTAGTAGAATAATAATAAGTTTACTTTAGTCCATTGTCATTCCCCAATCTTGAGGATTTTGGGTTGGTGATGCCCATTCTGCTTCTGAGAGGGAGCTTAGATCCCATGGGGCAGATGGATGGAACTATCTTGCTTGCAGTTGCAGACTCTCTCTGTTCCTTGGGATGGGCATTGTCAATCATCATCTCCTTTTTAGTTGTCCTGGGTGAGTCCAATGAACTGGAGAGTAGGTGTTGAAATGCTGCTGAAATTCAGGGCTCAACTGGCACATGGACAGATCAATGGTTTAAGTCTCTGGGACATACATAGTTATCAAGTATAGTGCTAATTGTAGGTTCAAGTAAAAGGGGCAGAAGAGCCAGGTGTAGAGAACCTATAAATGAGTATAACTCTTGTTACACTGAGAAGCATAAATTCCAAAGTAAGGCCCACTGACAGGGTGTCAACTTCCTGAACTCACTGCTTTGCTTATAGTTTCTGGATATCTCTAGAGTCCTCAGGAGCCCTGTTATTTGAGGCATTGTTTGCTGTGGTAGTCAATGATATCCTGCTGAGACTTGCATAAGCATAACCTCTGGAATGACCTCCTGACTCACTTTGAAGTTTCTTAGCCATAAAAACTCATTTGTATTTACCATTTCCCCCTTTTGGTTAAGGTCTTTTTCCAGGTGCATTGCTAGTTGGCACTTGGTAATAATCCCTCGGTGCCAGGGAGGCTCATCCCCAGGAGCCATGTCCCACGCCAGGGATGAGGGGGTCGGGGCGTGGGAGGGGAAAAGTAGTGTGTTCATATGCTGAGTTTGGCTTAGAGACAGGCCACATTTGTAACAAGGAAGCTTTCAGGAGGTAACTCTTAAGCAGTATATAATACTAGCCCAAGTTTCACAAGAAATTTACAAGAAAAGCTACCTAAGTACAATCATCAATATCAAGGGCCTGGTGTAATGGTCTGTCTTCCTTCACGAGGCATTGTCTTTGCACTCAGGGGACTCTTGCTGTTCTATTAGAGAATGTAGCAGAACTCCCCAGAATGAAAATTCAATATTCTTTTAGTTATTATGTGGATCTCCACCCACTGAGACAATGCCCCATGAACACTTGAACATATTCATATGACTTAGAGTTATGCCCTAAGTGACCCCTTCCTGTGCATCCCCCCATCACTGACACCCTGCACCAGTGATCTTCCTCTGCTACTGTTGCAACCCTTCTGTGATCCAAAACCTCTCTAAAAATGAAGAAAACAAAATAATCAAATAAAATTAATTTTAAAAATGAAATAATTTAAAAAATAATAAAATATATATTTTTAAAAATTTGAAATAAGAAAAAAATTAAAAAAAAATTTTTTAAGACATTGTGTCTTTCATCACTGTAAGATCTGTTGTCCTGTATGTGCAGTGACATTTTCTTCCATATATTCCCCCAGTATCTTATTTTTTTCATTTTCTCTTCAAAGAAGTTTTAGGATACAAAAAAGTCACAAAGGGAATATAGGGGATTTACACATACCCAAAGCCCTTCCCCCTTTCCCCTTTCCCTTAGTAATAACATTTTACATGTGGATGGTACACTTGTTGCAATTGATATACAAATATTAAAGTATTGCTACTAACCATGGTCAATGGTTTACATTATGGTTTACATTTTGGATTGTACACTTTTATAGGTTTCGATGAAACTTGAAGTGACCTGTATCCGTTATTGCAAGATCATGCTGGACAATTCTAATGCCCTAAAATTGCCCTTCGTTCCATCTATTCTATTCTTCCCTCTCCCTCCGCTCGGAACCTACGGTAACCACTACATGTCCATTTTTGAAGAACAAGATTCATAGTTACTTGAAATAGTATTGAAGCCTTGACATATTTTTCTGTTTTCTTTTATCAGGTACTGCCTATGTTCCCAAGGATTCTTGTCCCTCTAATTGAGAACATAGCAGGACTTCACAGGATGGGAGTTTGTTATTTTCTTGTTTATTGTGTGTGTCTCCACTCACTGATATAACATACTATGATAAGATGAACACTTAGATATTCCATAGAAGCCTGCCCCAGGTGTGCCCTGTCCCACATACCCCCCATATCCAACAGCATTCTAGCCTTCCTAGTGGATATGCAGTGGAACATTTTTTTTTTTAAATATAAATTGTAGAATATTTGAACTCAGAAGTAATCTAGTCCAACCTCTTTATAGGTGAGGAAAGTAATCAGAGAAGTTAGCTAGTAAGTGTCAGTGTTTGGATGTGGATCCAGGCATTGGACTCCAAGGACAGTGCTCATTCTGGTAAACCTGTTGCCTCTCTGAAATGGAAAGGTCATCATTTTTATTTAGATAAAAAGAGTTACCTGTTTGGGTGGTACTTCATGGAATGACACTTTCCTCTAAGTGTCTTTCCCAGTTGGGTAATAAGATCCTTGAAAGTGTGAATTGTGTCCTATACATATCTGCTTCCCCACAGTGCTTAACTCAATTCAGTGGTGCTCTGCATATTATTTGTCCATTTTAAGCAACCCTTGCTGTGCACATAATCACATCTAAGATCAAAAAGGAATATTGGGGGAAGTGGGTGTGGCTCAGTGGATGGAGCCCCCGTTTACCATATGGGAGGCCCCGGTTCGCTTCCCGAGGCCTCCTTGTGAGGGCACGCCGGCCTGAGCGGTGCGGTGGGCTGATGTGGCAAGACCTCACAGCAAGGGGGAGATAAGCAGACACAGAGAAGACACCCAGCGAATGGACACAGCAGCACAAGCAGCAAGGGGGGGGGGATAAATAAATAAAATAAATAAAATCTTTAAAAAAAAAAGGAATGTTGATAAATGATGTTAGGTTCAAAGAAAATATAGTTCTATATACACTGGGAACCTAATCCATTTTTTTTACTTCTGATACCAAATTAGTGTTTTGCTATTGCTTTTTGAAGAAAAAAAAATTACCGACTATTCCAGGTATAGAGTTGAACAAATTTGTAAATTGATTTAATTCTTTTGTGTTGCTTGATCACCAAGATGATACAAGCACTGGGTTATTTTGCCAGGATATTTTGTGCCACTGACCTTAAAATTGCATAAATCCTATGGTCTTAAAAAATAACCAAACATTATTTTTCCCTCAAATGGACTATGTAGGGGAACAGAAGGATATACTATTGACTAATACTTGCTCATATATGGCACTTACAGAGTTTAAAGTTAACACGTTCCCCAAGCAAATGGAATTGGGGAAGGGATGGCTTGACACCTTAGCTGTTACTACTCTTCTATCAGCTGTCACTGTTGCCCAAAGTGTCCTGTAAACCATAGCCACTGTTAGCTGGAGTTCAGTCATTGCCAGCCTGGATGAGGAGGGCAGGAAAAGATTGTGTTACCAGTGACAGCTGAATCTTTCCAAAAGAATTAGCTACCTAATTCCTTTAATGAAACTGTACCTTTTACATAAAATTGAAAGAGAACTAACGATGGAAATAGAATTGGTGCTTTTACCAAGGCTCAATAGGCTTTCAGAATCAGGTGTTAAACCAATTTTTTAAAGAATTAAAAAATAAAGCTAAACTACATATTCTTTGATTCAGTGGAAGCTACTTGAAAATTTCCATGCGCAAGGTTATAAATGCTCAGGCCTGCTTGCTAACTCTGTGTTAAGCATTCCTAATCCAAACCATGGAAAAGTTAACAGATACCCAATTGTGTTTCTCAGAAGCATTTTCTCATTTCATTTTTCCCTCCCTTTGTCACTCGGGATCTCACAATGACCTTCATAGGAAGCCTTACAAACTGGGAGCCAGAGTGACCTATAAACTAGACTACTTGTCATCAAGAAATCTCACAGTCTTCTCTGCGTAAGGATTTGATGCTTGAACTAGATGACATTTAACTGTTTCTTATCCCATTGTCCTGTGAGATTCAAAGTTTAGCTGCCATAATGTATCCAGCTGGCCCTTAAAATCAAATTTGTCCCCTGCTTGTGATCTCCCTCTCAACATGAGTCTTCAATGTCTCATATCAGTGTATTATACGATGAAGTATCAAGTTATTTTCAACTCTTTATGTTGCACACACATTTAGTATAACCATCTTGATATATGAATATAAAAACTATATTTCCCTGAAGAAATGTTGAGCTCCTTCCTTTAAACATTGTTCTTTACCAATAATAAAAATATAAGACCCTGGCTAATTTTCCAGAGAATACTTTATCTTTGTGACTTTGAGAAATATGTCTGATGTTCACTTTCTTTTCTTCTTACTCTTTTGTCTTGCTCCATATTCTAAGTAGTTGTTTCCATATTTTGGCATCACTGGGAATTTCTGTTTTAAATAATGTATTTCTTCCAGATTAAACTGTTATTTGAGTAGGGAGTTATTTCCATCATTTTGAATTTTCATGCTTCAAGATTTTTAAGGGAATATGGGATTGAACCACTAAGTCCTTTTTTTTCTTCCTTAAAGACACCTTAGGGGTTTACAGATTCTGATAATGGGAACTTTTATTAAAATTACCTGTAGTTACAGTCTCTGAAGACAATAATTATGGGAATTAGATCCCCCATCATCTTCTTGCCTTCCTCACGGATTTGGGGATATATTGTTCTATTTATTCTGTTAACATCAAGCTGGGGAGTTCTATCAGGTTGTGAGCTGGGAATATTGACCCAGGAGTGGGGATCCACTCTAATTACTACCTTCTTAGAGCAAGAATTAAAGATAATTACTTATCCTGTTTTCAATTTGAAATGCTGCTCTCTTTCGTCCTATGATACCATATGATTACATAAGGGGCCAGTGGAATCTTTAACTTCTCCCCTCTCTATCCATCTGCATTTTACTAAACTCTAGTCTCTTTTTCCCATATTATTTTTTACAGAATTGTTACAATTTACTTTTAGTCATAGTTGAACAGCAGTACCTTATGGCAGTAATAATAGCTATTAGGGATGGAATCATGTCCCCCATGAAAGACATGTGCAAATCCTGATCTGTGTTCCTGTGGGAGTCAGCCCATTTATAAACAGGATATTTTGAAGATGTTATTTTTAGTTGTTATGACCAAATTGAATCAGGATGGGTCTTAATCCATATGATTAGAGATCCTATAAAGAGTGGAAATTTAGGCACAGGCAGCAAAAGAAGACAGAAGTCAGAAGCAGCCAGAGAGGTGATTGAAATCACCAAGCAATGGAGGACTGCCATCACCAGAATGCTACCAACTCCAGGAGGACACATGGCCTTGCTGGCATCTTGATGTTGAACTTCTAGCTGCAAAAGAAATGCTTGTTATTTAATTCAACCATTATAATGCATTTGTCATAGCAGCCCTGGCAAACTAAGATAAGAACTAAAGCTTATATGAGTTTGCTGTGTCCCATATACTGCCCCAAGTTTTCTCTCACATATATATCTTTGCATTCCATTATATGTTAAATTTTTCTTACAACAACCTTAGGGTGTAGGTAATATTAATATTCCCATTTTTCTGATGAAGAAGCTGAGAACCATAGAGACATCAAGTAATTTACCTAAGATCATCTAGCTAAGGAGTGATGAAGCTAGAATTTGTAAGGGTTAAAAAAAAATGCCCTGGAGGTGGCTTATACCAAATACTATTTGTCACCTACCCAACATCCATTCAACTCCAAAATTCCCACCACACCAACTTCTTCCTTCCTCCAGATAGCTTCGTTTCTCTGCAGCCAAATACTTGAAGGAAACTGACTCCAACCCAACCCCAAGAGTGGGACCTAACTGGTTGAAGCCAAACATGAGGGTCCCAATGGTTTTTGCCAGTGGTTGGTCTAGACATGGCTATTAAAGGATATCTGTTTTGAAATTTTTCTTTCTTCTTCAAAGCAATACATGGAAAATGTGTGCCCAATATTCTGTTTCTGGTCATTTTTGTGTCCTGATGTGACATGCTGACCTGTTATAAACATCTCAAACCCCGACAAGAGCCAGCCACAGGAGAATCTAAGACACAAAGGAGTTCATGGCCAGATCCTGACTGAACAATGTGTAGAGCCATCCATTCTCTGTATTTCTTGTTACAAAAGGTAATTATTACTTAACTAAGTCAGTTACGGTGTTTTTGTTACTTACAGTCATAATCATCCTGATTGAAAATTTTCCATGTTTCTTTTTTCTGGAATGTCTAAAAAGACTTTAAACTGTGTAGTCAGTCCTCCCTCAGGATCTTAGGTCTTATGGAGAGCTTTTAAGAAAAGTAATGAGTGAGTCAAAATTAGGTTATATTTGTATAAATACAGCAAAAATAGATATGACCAAAATATTTAGCTTAAAGGGGCCACAAAATTATAAAAACTTATAGCTCTGGAAAGCAGTGGCCACTAATTCCATTTCCCCCCACACTAATAACTCCTGGTCAGAGACCATGGGAATGAGGAAAGATGGAATCTTCCAGTCATGAATGCACACTTCCTAGATCCATGTGTGTGCATCCCATTCCCGTGTGAAGACTCAGGAAGCCTTGCTATGTGCACTGTAAGAGTAAGCCAAGAAATAGATATTTCATTTTTGTCTTTCCTTACAGTGTCATCCATGCAGGGATGCGTGTCATCCAGCACTGAGGAAATACACCCTTCATCTCTCATGTGAAGAAAGCAGCTCTGTATCACTTCACCCTAAATCACATAGCAGAAAGAATTTGATGCAATTCCATATCCAGTTTAGCAAATCTGCTGGCATGAGAAGCTTTAGTAATGGATTTGGATGAGTGTTAGAGTTTCTTGTGCCAATATCAATTGAATTAAGCCTTCAAACCTTTTCAGGGAACTTCCCATCCTTCATTTCACATGAACGTGCAGCCTGCTTTCAGCTACAAAATTGTTGGCCCCTAAATGAAAAATGACTACCCCTCAGCTAAGGTGAATTGCAGAAACCCACAAATTCCGATTGGAATCCAAAAGGGATTTTTTTTTAGTATAAACAGTGATTTCCACCCTTTCCAGAATTTCATGGTGGGTACTAGAAGAAGAGAACCAGATAAGGAGCTAGGAGTCCTCAACTCTAGATTCTTGTCTTGTCCCTGCGCAATTTGAGAAATATATTTTTTAAAAATAATAAAATTTATTTTCAGAGAAGTTTTAGATTTACAGAAAAATTACACCAAAAGTATAGGGAATTCCCATATAACTCTCCCACCCAACCCACACATAGTTTCCCTTATTATTAGCATCTTACATTAGTGTTGTACATTTGTTACACTTGATGTACCAATATTGAAGTATTGATACTGACCAAAGTCTATAGTTTACATTATGATTTACTTTGTGCTGTACAGTTTTATAGACTTTGTCAAATGTGTAATGTCATGTATCTGTCATTACAGTATTATACAGAACAATTTCACTGCCCTAAAAATGCCCTGTGTTCCACATATTCATCCCTTCCCCTCTCCTCTGAACCCCTTGAAACCACTATCTTTATATCAATGCTACAAGTTCTACCATTAACACAAGATAGTAGCTATAATAACAATAAATCTACATTGGGCCATGGATACATTCCCCCTTTATGTTTGTTCATTCTTCAATCTTGAGGGATTTGGATTATGTCTGCTCTGACTACTTCAGACTGAGAGAGGACTTACATATTATGGGGCAGATGGAAGTGATTGTTTTGCTTGCAGTTGTAGCTACCCCTTGTTTTGGAAAGGGACTTGTCCATCATCATTGTTTTGTTAGTTTTCCAGGGCAAGCCCAAAGAACTGGACAATAGATGTTGGCCGCAAACCTGCAGGGATTCAGGGTTCAACCTCCAAAGATTTAAGATTTATATCCAAAGTTGTAAGTCTCTGAGAGATATATTTAATGGATGTATTGAAAATTGTAGGTTCAAATAAAAGGAGAAGAATCATGAGCAAAGGAATTATTAAATGAGTATAACTATGTTATATTGGAAAAATAGATGATCTTATATTCCCAAATAAGGCCTGCTGAGGAGGTGTTGATTTCATGAGGCTGTGTGCCTTGCCTATCTTGTGCAGACTTCCCTAGAGCCCTTGGGGACACTCTTGTCTGAGGCTTTGTTTACTTTGGAAGTTAGTGAAATCTGCCTGAAGTCTGCATAAGCGTAATCTCCAGAATGACCTCCTGACTCACTTTGAAATCTTTTAGCCATAAAAATTCTTTTTGATTTAATGTTTCACCCTTTTGGTCAAGGTTTTTTTCCAAATGCTTCACTGGTTAGCACTTGGTAATAATCCCTCAGTGCCAGGAAAGCTCATCCCTGGGAGTCATGCCCCACATCAGGGGAGAGGTGGTGACTTTATTTGCTGAATTTGGCTTAGAGAGAGGCCCGTTTGAGAAACTCGGAAGTTTTCAGGAGGTGACCCTTAGGCATTAATTATAATTAGGATAAGTTTTATTTTTACAGGAGTAAGGTTCATAAGTACAAGCATTAAGATTGAGGGCATGGCATATTGGCCTGTTTGCATTTCCTTAATAGCTAGTAATGTTGAGCATCTTTTCATGTGCTTTTTAGCCATTGGTATTTCCTCTGGAAAAAATGTCTGTTGAAGTGTCTTGACCATTTTTTAAATGGGTTGTCTTTTTATTATAGAGTTTTAAGATTTCTTTATATATGCTGGATGTTAGGCCCTTACTGGATATGTGGTTTCCAAATATTTTCTCCCATTGAGTTGACTACCTTTTCAATTTCTTGACAAACTCCTTTATAAAACAAAAGTTTTTAATTTTGAGGAGGTCCCATTTGTCTTTTTTTCTTTCATTGCTCATGCTGAGGGTGTAAAGTTTATGAAACACTTTGCCTACTACAAGATCTCATAGATGCTTCCCTACACTATCTTCTAGATTTATGGTCCTGGCTCTTATATTTAGGCCTTTGATCCATATTGACTTAATTTTTGTATAGAGCATGAAATAGGGATTCTCTTTCATTCTTTTGCATAAGGATATACAGTTCTCTCAGCACCATTTTTTGGAAAGACTATTCTGTCCCAGTTGAGTGGACTTGGTGGCCTTGTCAAACATCAGTTAACCATAGATGTTTGGGTGTCTTTCTGAACTCTCAGTTTGGTTTCATTGGTCAATATGTCTATCCTTGTGCCAATACCATGCATTTTGACCACTGCAGCTTTGTAGTATGCTTTAAAGTCAGGTAGTGTGATTCCTCCAATTGCATTTTTCTTTTTTAAGATGTTTTGGCTATTCAGGACTACTTACTCTTCCAAATAAATTTGTTAATTACCTTTTCCAATTCTATAAAAGATGGTGTTGGAATTTATATTGGGATTACATTGAATCTGTAAATCAATTTGGGTAGGCTAGACATATTAATGATATTTAACCTTTCAATACATGAGCATGGAATATCCTTCTATTTATTTAGGTATTCTTTGATTTCTTTTAGCAATGTTGTATAGTTTTCTGTGTACAAGCCCTTTACATCTTTAGTTAAGTTTATTCCTAGATCTTTGATCCTTTTAGCTACTATTGTAAATGGAAATTTTCTTGATTTCCTCCTTAGATTGCTCATTACTAGGATAAAGAAACACTACTGATTTTTGTGTGTTGATTTTTATATCCTGCCACTTTACCAAACTCATTTATCAGCTCTAGTAACTTTGTTGTAGATTTTTCAGGACTTTCTATATATAGGACCATGTCATCTGTAAATAGTGAAAGTTTTACACCTTCCTTTCCAATTTGGTGCCCTTTATTTCTTTTTCTTGACTAGGTACTCTGGCAAGAATTTCTAACAGTGTTGAATAAAACTGGTGACGGTGGGTTTCCTTGTTTTGTTCCAATCTTAGAGGAAAAGCCTTTAAACTTTCACCATTGAGTATGATGATTGCTTGTGTCACTCTCCTGTTACATCATCATCTTGCTGCGTGGCTCGGCAGGGCCTGGCACACCCACGTGCAGGGCCTGACAGCATGCCCGCTTAAGGGGCCTGGGGGCCGGTGTGCCTTCTATATTTTTCTTTATTTTACCAGGAGGTCCCGGGGATTGAACCCAGGTCCCTCCAAATGGGAGACGGATGCCCAACCATTTGAGCCACATCCACCCCTCTCCATTAGGTTTTGATATGTTGTATTCTCATTTTCATTTGCTTCAAGATATTTACTGATTTCTCTAGCAATTTCTTCCTTACCCTACTATTAGTTTAAGAGTATGTTGTTTAACTCCTATATATTTATGGATTTCCCAGCTCTCTGACCATTATTGATTTCAAGTTTCATCACATTATGGTCAAAGGAAGTGTTCTGCGTAATTTCAATCTTTTTAAATTTGTTGAGACATGTTCTATGACCTAACGTAGTCTATCCTGGAGAATGATCCTTGAGCACTCAAAAAGAGTGTATAATCTGCTGCTTTGGGGTACAATGTTCTGTATATATCTGTTAGGTCTAGTTTCTCTTACATATTATTCAAGATATCTGTTTATTTATTGATCCTCTGTCAAGATGTTATGTTTATTGCTGAGAATGGGGTATTGAAGTCCCCCACTATGATTGTAGAGGCATCTATTTCTTCCCTCAGTTTTGCCAGTGTTTGCCCCATGTATTTTGGGGCACCCTGGTTATATGCACAAATATTTATGATTGTTCTTTCTTCTTGGTGGATTACACCTTTTAAGAATATATAGTGTCCTTCTTAGTCCCTTACAGCAGTTTATTATTTAAAGTCTATTTTGTCTGATATTGTTATAGGTACCCCAGCCCTTTTTGGTTTACTGTTTTTGTGGAAAACTGTTTGCCAACCTTTCATTTGCAACCTATTTGTGTCCTTGGATGTAAGGTGCCTCTCTTGTAGACCCATATAGATGGGTCATATTTTTTTATCCATTCTGTCAATATGTGTCAATATTGGGGAGTTTAATCCATTAATATTACTTTAAAGAAGATACTTATTTCAGGCATTTTTTCTTTAGGTTTTTATATGTCATATTTTATTTTTGTTTCTTTTTTATCCTATTATTTACTCTTACTAATAATCTTCTTTTCTACACTATCCTCCAAATCTTTCTCTACTGTCTTTTCCTTTCAACCTGCAGAACTCTTTAGTATTTCTTGAAGGGCAGGACTCTTGTTGACAAATTCTCTCAATTTCTATTTATCTGTGAATATTTTGAACTCTCTCTTATTTTTGAAGACCAATTTTGCTAGTTACAGAATTCTTGGCTGGCAGTTTGTTTGGCTTTCTTTTTTTCTTTTAGCACCTTAACTATATCATGGCACTGCCTTCTTACCTCCATGGTTTCAGATGAGAAATCAGCACTTAATCTTATCAAGCATCCCTTATATGTAATGGATCTCTTTTCTCTTGCTGCTTTCAGGATTCTCTTTTTCTCTTTGGCAATTGGCAAGCTGATTAGTGTGTGTCTCAGACTAGGTCCGCTAGGATTTATTCTGTTTGGAGAATGTTGTGTTTCCTGGACTCATATATCCATGTCCCTCATAAGAGTTGGAAAATTTTCAGCCATTATTTCCTCAAATGCTCCTTCTGCCCCCTTTTTCCTTCTTTTCTCCCTCTGGGACACCCATAATGGGTATGTCTGTGCGTTTCTTGCTGTCATTCAATTCCCTCAGTCCCTGATGATTTTTTTTTTTTGTCTTTCTGTTCTATCTGGGCAATTTTGATGTCCTGTATTCCATTTCATTAATTTGTTCCTCTGTCTGTTCATAGCTGCTTCTGTGTGATTCTAGTGTATGTTTAATTTCTTCCATTGTGCCTTTCATTACCACAAGATCTGTTCTTTTTTTATGTATGTTTACATGTTTTTTATGTATGTTTACAGTTTCTTCTGTATGTATGGGACCTCTTACATGCAAAGCAGGCACCCAGCCACTGAGCTACACCTGCTCCTTCACCCAGTCTCTTTTTAATAACCTTTATCTCTTCCCCCATCTTATTGAATTGATTTAGGAGATTTGCATGGACATCTTTGATTAATTGTTCCATGTTCTGTATCTCCTCCTGCTTTTTAGTTTGTTCATTAGACTGGATCATGTCTACTTGTTCCTTAGTCTGCCTTATAATTTTTTGCTGATGTCTAGGCATCTTTTTATCTTGATGGGTTTATTCTGTTGGTCCGTTTCTCTCCCGTGTCTAGGGTTTTGTTTTTGTTGGGCTTTGTGTTAAGGGTCTTTTTTGATACTTGGTTCCACTTAATCTAAATCTTTAAAATTGTCAAAATTTAACAGAACCCAAATAGACTAAGGATCCAAGCCTTAGTGAGGATGCTTTCTCCACAATGTGGAGTTCAGAAGAGCTTTTTGTCTAAAAAAACACCATTTTGATACTGGACTCTCTTTTTATGTAAAAAATCATTTTAACTCCTATAAAATAATTTCATTTTTTAAACTTTAAGATGACAATAATAGTTTTTTGCCAAGTAGTTTCTTTAAAAGTATACTGTAAAAAAAACCAGTGTGATAAACACAAATATACTATAAAAATAACAGATCCAATTATTATTATTCCAACTCTTATTTGTGGGAATATTTGAGGTCATGATTTCATTTAAAGGACTCAGGCTCCAAACCTTGGTGTAAAGGTAACTGGGCCTTCCTAAGGACTCCCAGGTGTATACTTCTGAAAATTGTTGTGTACGTGACCTCTATTTTTATAAGAAGTTGCAGTGGGTTTCAGAAACTTCCCTGCATTTCCAGGACGTCAGATCTCAGCATATTCATCAAAAATTTCTTGAGTTCTTATTTTATCTTGACCCAGTTCTAAGCACGAAGGATACAAAGATAAGTAAGGAGCTTCCAGTCTAGTGGGGTAAGAGTCCAACTAGAAAATATGAATATAGGCCAGTAAATGAGAAAACAGAGGAATGGGCAGGGTGCTATGGGAAATGAGAAGCAAAACTCTTATCCCAATTTGAATTTTTTGGTCCCAGATGTGAAGAAACAATCACATCACATTTCTCCTTATTGCTCAATCCTCACGGATTTTCTGAAGTTTCCCAGTAGAGTACAAAGTAAATCCCAATATAGACTTTCAAGATTCTACAGATCCCCCCAGAAGGTTTTAAAATGGAGTCAGGAGGAAGCTCACTAAATGATTAATTTTCCTCTCAACTTTCATCATGTTGATAGCATTTTTGAGGGCAAGGGATATACCAAAGTCCTCTGAATGCCAAAAAGGAGAATGAGATTGCTGGCTGAGGGTGTACTGAATAGGTTAGAAGGTTATAGCTGAAATTGTTTTTTCTTTCCTGATGAGAATTCTATAGACGGCATGTTTTATGAGAGTCTTTAGTTAAAAGAGAAGTTGAGGCAAGGAGAAGGTACATCATTTGCAAAATTCTAATCATAAGAAGAGGTGAAAGGAAAGATGTAATTGAATTTAAAAATCCTCATTTATAGCTTGTTGAATAACTACTTTTAGTATAAAAACAATTACTCTAAGTGTGTATTTTTATCATTAGTAGCCCTGTGACCAAAGCAGAAAGAATGGAGTGTTTCTTTCTAACATCCAATCCTTCAATTTCAACAAGCAACTATGCAGTTAAGGGTAAATTCATATATATATATATCTTCCACCTGACTTACTGATCTTTATCACTATGGCAAATTCCATTCAAATATCTTGGAGGTTTATTTACCTTCTCTGGAAATGAAGTCAGGAAATGAATCTTTGCTTAGATGAGAAATTGAGAATCTCAATCTGAAAATATGGAATAAGCTTGAGAAACAATTCTTTTAATCCACTATTTTGCACATCTCACAAAGATTAATTCATGGCATGAATAGTGAAGGGACTTTTATGGACAAATTATCATACTGGTGCCTTTACTCTAACTTCCTGTGGAACTCAAGCTCTCTCTTCCTACAATCGCATCTCTCTTGCCATGCTTTAACAGTGATTCTCATAGCTGCAATGGGGGAGAGAGAAACCACACATCTTGTAAGCCAGTGACTATTTCTTCTTCTGTAATTTTCTGGTTACCACTGCTGCATAATCAGTCACCCCAAAATTTAGCAGTTGAAAATGACCATTTTATTTTGCTCACAATTTTGTGGTATGGGAATTTCAAAAGCTCTTGGTTGGGTCCTTCTCACTTGAGGTCTTTTATACAATTGCAGTCAGATGTCAGCTGGATTTGTAGTCAACTGAAGGCTCAGCTAGGCTGGATGTCCAAGATGGCAGTCTCACAGGGCTGGCAGTTGAAACAGACTGTTGTTTTAGAAATCAGATGGTCTGCTATCCAGAATGTCTACATGTGACTCTCCAGCATGGCAGTACCAAGATAGTTGCATTCTTCCATGGCATCTTAAGATTCTAAAAAGTGAGTGTTCCAGCTAACAAGTCCAAAGCTACATTCCCTTTTATGACTTAGCTTCAGGGTCCACAGTGTTCTTCCTGCTGCATTCCATTGGTTGCAAGGCAGTAAAAAGCCTACTCATATTAAAGGGGAGAGTCCTTAGACGCCACCACTTGATGGAGGAGTAACAAGGTTCCAGAAGAACATGTGGGGTGGGAGATGTTGTTGTGGCCATCTTTGGAAAATAAAATAGCCCATAAATGGTGAAATACTGCCCTGCATGCATTTCAAGCCTGTTTAGAGTATTTGTAAACAAAAATATTTAGGATATTCTTGAATATGCTATGATATTCCTAAAGATGCTTTAGCTCATTTTAACAATACTGACAGTTCTTCTGATGTTCTTTTTTGTTGTTGTTGTTAAGTCAAAAGAGTGCCTCACTGGAATTCAATTTTCTGGTTTCAGATATATGTTAGTCTTCACGTAAGGCTGACTTTTTAGAGGGCAGGAAATACAAAGCTGGAAATACTTGCTCCCTTCACTTCCCCACTCCAATAAGGTGACCTGCTTGCCTGTCCTGCCTCACTGTGATCAGACTGGATCTGGGAAGCAGTTCTGAAGAATTCCTCACATTGCAGAGCTCTTGGCTCACCATCATGCTCATTTTTAATGATGCTTCCCCCTCTCTGCTACCAAGGGCCCTTGTCTAGATGTGGATATATTGTAGCCTGGACTGGCCTAGGCGTTTTCCTACAGAATCCTCAGTCATATTTCTGAACCTAAACTCTCTAGGCTATGAAACTGCAGGCCTGTTGGACATTTGGAACTAATCTGCTCTTCCCTGCCTTAATAATATCTGTGGACTTGATCTCTGGTCTCTTGTTGCTATCATGTAACTCTGGTTCTTGGGTCTAGATGAACATCTTAAGAAAGGGAATAGGCAGCCTGTTCATAGTTCTTTCAACAGATATTTTAAGACTGCATAGTGTCTTAATCTAAGACTTTCTGATATCTTAGCATGATATTTTGTGTTCTTATTAGAATCTAAGTTCTCTGGAAGGTATAAAATACTGATTAAGCACTTAGCATTAAGAATTAATCTTAGATTTGAATATTGGGCACTTGAATATTCCTTTGTTTCAGGTTTCTCATTTCTAAAATTCAAGTAATACTGCATAGTATTATAGTATAGCCTTGTGAAAAATAAATGGGATATTGGGTGTGTATCACATGGTCTACAACTGCACTTAGTGAATACTCAAATACATCAGTTATCATCATCATTTCAAGTTGGAGCTTTATTTTTCAGCCTTATATGATAATATGATATCTCTCATATAGTAAGCCCTCAATGTTGAATTAATTAATTAATTAATTAATGATCCTCTGAAAAGATGAATGAAAGGCATAAATTTTTGGCAAAAGCAAAATTATTTTGATGACATATCAATGCACTAAAAAAGTTAATTGTACCAGGATTAGTGTCACTGGGATAATCTGGAATCTCACGAGGCTGGGGTGTGAAAATGAAGTTGGGAGAAAGAAGGCAGGCTCAACAATGGTAGAAGAAGGCCCAAGCAGAACCCTGGTATGCTATGAAGTGATAGCCACAGATAGGAGGAGGGCATCCAGCCAAGCACATGGTATCATTGAAGTCCAGTAATGCTATACGGCATGGAAATAGGCAGTTTTGGAGAGGGTCAGTATCTGGGAAGTCTAATCAGCACACTATCACAGTCCAGTGCCAGATACTCATGCTTGGCAAAGTCCTTAAAAGTCAGCCATGGCCTCAGGTTTAAACAGACTTGGTCTCAGGCTAAATGGGTAGGCATAAGATAAAAAGGAACAGACCCAGAGCTGCAAGGTCAATTTGGGAATTCAGATTTAGGAATAAAGCTTATGTCCAAATTCTATATCAGAACCAGACTAGCAGAAAGATATAAATGATGCTAAGTCCCTGGAATATTGAAGTAGAGTTCAATAAATGTCCCATGATCAAGGTCAAGATTGATCTCGGATCCTGGGCAAGAACTGAATCAGTAGCTAGAGGTCACACAACTCCAGATACAAGGAAGAAACATTTGAGAAAACAATATGTTTTTGAAGAAGATTTTTCTTTCCTTTAGCATCTACAGCAAATCTCTAAAAGAACAGCATTTCAAAATTTTATAGGTGGGTGGATGAAGTAAGACTAAAATAGGAATAATTTGCTTCTGTATTTGGTTGTTGTGGTATATTCTATGTGTTCCCATGGTATCTTGTAGATATTCTGTCTCTCTATCTTTTTTGTAAGAGCTTTATTGAGTTATAAATCACATGCCATAAAATTTCACCCTGTTAAAGTGTATACATGAATGGTTTTTAGCATAGTCACAAAATTGTGCAATCATTTTCACAATCAATTTTGGAATATTTTCATCACCCCCAAAGGCAATCTCATACCCATTAGCCTTCACTCTCCCATTCTTCCATAGCCCCACCCCCAGCCCCTAGCAACCACTAATCTTTCTTTCTGTCTTTATGGATTTGCCTATTCTGGAGCTCTCATATAAATGGAATCCTACAATATGTGATCTTTTGTGCCTGGTTTCTTTCACTTAGCATTTATGTTTTTAAGATTTATCTATGTTGTAGCAAGATTTAGTATTTGATTGCTTTTTTATGGCTGAATAATATTCCATTGTATGTATATACCATATTTTATTTATCTATTTGTCAGTTGATGGGCATTTGGGTTGTTTCCACTTGTTTGAGTATTATGAATAATACTTCTATGAACATTTTTGTGTGGACATAAGTTTTCATTTCTCAAGGATATATTCCTAGGAGTGAAATAGAGATCACTCTTTAAAATCCTTATGAAACTAATTGAAATCATTAAAAGTTATTTCCCTAAATGTTTAGGAACTGCCTCTTCTATACCAGGTATTCCTTTAGGTCCTAGAGTACCCAAATGAACAAAATAGATAAAGCCTCTGTCCTCATCAAGCTTACATTCCTCCACAAAACTATAAGATACTGAGAACAAGGGCTATAATTATTTTCTTCCCTAACATGTCCTCAGTGCCTACAACAATTCTGCCCAATTAGGTAATATAAAACTTAATTTTTGTATCCACAGCCTATGGGAAAATCTGTACTATTATAATAATACTTAAACAGATTTCATTCATCTCCCCCTACTGAATTACAGAAACTCCACTCTTTGTCAAATGCCTCAAATTTATTTTTTTAAGTCCCCATTTTAAGTCTGCTCCCAAATGTAGCCCTCCTGCTTAACATGGGGCATCTACTATTGGCCCCTTCTTCTTAGAGCATGGACTTCATGGTGCCCAGCACTGCTACTCTGATGGTGAAGACACGGTGCCTTCCTGCCCAGGGCTCTTGATGCCCCTTCCAATTTGTTTTGACTTCTCTTACTTCTTTTTTTCTGAATGCCAACTTGTTCTACAGCCGCCTCATCCATGTGGGGAAAACATCCTCCACTCCACTGTAAAAACTGTGCTCTATGACAAAGTGGATGTGGCTAACCTTTATTCTCAAAAGCTCACAGAGATTTTACTGATCGAGAGTTTTCATTGTTCTTTCTTCTCTTCTCTTGGGAACAGTTTTGCTGAGAGAGCTGTATGACAGCCTGATCACTGTTCACCAGGCAACTCTAAAAATTTTTCTCCCCTCTGAAAACAACCAATTACACAATCATCTTTGTGCACCATGAATCTCTTTTTTCACACACTGAATTTCGACCCTTGTTGGTCTTTGGTTGTTTATGCATACAGATCCTTGAAGGATCTTTCTTGCCAAGTCTCCAGACATTAGTGAAAGGTCTGAATTATCAGGATGAAGTCTCAAACTTGGTTCAATGCTGCAGCAGTATTTGCTGTAAAATGTGATTTGATAATGTTTTGCTCAGTGTCTCTTCTGACAACCCACATGTGAGTCTATTTCAATTATGGCATTGTATTTATGAATTTGGAAATGGATTTAGGAGCAGGCCAATAGTGCGGATAATTTCCGTCTGACCTGGCAGTGCTCTCAATCTGGTGATTTAAATTGGACCTTATGCAAGTCACAAAAATGCTCTGAAATTCAATCCCCTCTTTTGTAAAAAGGGGATCATTTACCATCTAGAGTGATGATAATAATAATAACTAATGTTTGTCTACTTGCGGGTACTAGGTGCTGTTCCAAATGCTTTAAATGCTTTCCTGCACCAATTCCATTAAATAGGTACTATTACTCTGCAAGGTAAGATTTAAAAATATATATACATGGATTATGAAAGACTCATGTCTATTACTTTTAAGATGCAGAAAAGACAGGATTCATTCACTTCATCAAACTTTCTATGTGATTCTGTAAATAATCAATTCTGTAGAAAACATATCCTTCCATTGGGAAAAAGTCGTATCTGTATAACAAAGATCGCCTTCCATAAATAATCCCATACGGTGAGACTTAGGCCCTACAGTCTCTTTTGACTTTACATACTTCCTTAGTTTTATTCCACACTTGATTTCCACTCAAGGGATGGAAGTCAGAGGAAAGAGCTCTGAGAGGAACCTAGATTACCACAGTCTATCAATGCAGACTGAACTCTTATTTATTTTCAAAAACCTCAAAAGGTCCTGCATAGAACCTGCCATATTGTCTCACTGTCCCTGCCAAAATTGGACCTGTGTTCCCACTGTAAAGAGTCTCCCCTGAAATTTAGGATAAATAGCACTTGGGTGTAGCATAAATCCCGTTCTATGGAGGTGATCATTTTCTTTCTTTAGTGTTTGCCATAGGACTTCTGTAACAGACTCTGGTATTTATTTTCATATTGATACCTGCATTATTTTCTTCTTGAAAAAAAGAATTACTTGTTCTTATTTGCTTGACTGGGTGCATTGCAAGCTGCTCTGAGATTCTGGCCAGGAATCAGTTTTGATTAACAAATTCTGTTATATGGTTGAAGAAAAAATTAACTAATTTGTTAAGAATTATAAGCACAAAGTGTGGTTTTTTTTCTTTTTTTTGGAGAAGGGTCAGAAGAATTGTTGGTAATCACAAATTTTTGCATTAAAATTCCAGTTCATTAAGTAATCAGCATGGGGGTGCCTGATTGGTTGATTAGATGCAGAGGCAAATCATTTGTTGCTTTTTTAGGGAAATTTCCATCAATGTAGTTCCATCTGGAGAATTTATACTAATGTATTTTTTCAAACCCATGTATATTTATTTCATATTGAGTTATTCTGCAGAACAAAGGAATCATTTTTCATTCACAACATTCAAGATGGCAGGGCTAGAAAAGGCCTTTTCCGAGCATTAGCAACATTCCAAGCACATGGATGCTTCTCTATTGCTGACACATACAACAAGCTCCCTCGCTCTCACTTACCTACCAAAATCAAGCATTTCAGTTTCAAACTTGTCTCCCCAGACCTATTTAAATTTAAATCTTTGTGAAATCCTGTCTGTTGTGGAGACTCTTTCTCTCCTGTCTATCCTCTGAACTTCGTTAAAGTGATTGAGGCAGTAGTAGTTCAACCAAGAAGCCCACATTTTTAGCTCAGGCTTCAAAAATGAGAATGGCTAACCGTGGTGGCTAAGGGGCTCCTGGGAAGGCCTTGGTCACAATCATAAGCAGCACGATTATCATTTTAAAGGTGGGCATGGGAAACTAGATTTATCCCTTCACCTCAGCTAGGATTTCTTCAAAAGGGCTATGAGGCCACAATGGACTTTGAGAAGATTCAGAACCAGCCCATTCCCAGGGTTACTGGCTTTTTCTTATCTGCATCTGTTTGAACTAGGATGTCTTTAGAGACAACACAAAAGCTTCCCACTAAGATTTTGTTTGGGGAACTGAAAAAAATAACAATCTGTTAATATCATGAAGCCTCTAACAACACCCCCTGGGGCCTGAGGCCACCCTAGTAGGAAAACCACTTCAGACCTCTGCTCTACTTGGAACCTGGAAAGTAATTAATCTTAGCAGGCTTCACATCCCTGTTAGTTCTCATTCCCTGCCTGATATTCAAGCCCCTTTGACCATCAACTCTCTACTCTCATTCCCAAACTTCACTTCAGTCTGTCCATTTCTCCTTACTCTTTCCAGTTGTGGCCTTTCCAACCCCTATTCTGTGAAACAAAAGGTCTCCATTCTAAACTTTTTCACAGAATGCATCTGCCATCTTCTTGCCTTAACTGAAATCTGATCGTCCCCAAGGTCAACATTTTCCATGCAGACTTTTCTAGTGAAGAGGGGCAGTGTTGATAGCTTTTTGTTTCTGCATTGATGCTTTTACACAAAACCATTATTCCTCTAACTTCACGCAAAAGCCTGCCTTTTGAGGCTGATATTAGGTAGCTATATCCCTTCCTTTCCTCCTAGTTAGTGTCTTCTACCAACCTTCTGTTACTCCTTCACAATCATTAAAATTTTGGCAACTGGAATACATAATTCCTCTCAACTCCAGCCTCTGCTATCAACCCGAGTAACTTCAGTAGCTAGTGGATATACTTCCAATACATTTTTCTAACACTTCCATGGTATCTTTAATTCCAAATCTTCCATTCCCACTCTATAGGGCTATGGTAGCCCTTGGAAACATTCTGAATTATTCCATGTCTGAAATCTAAATGCCAGCAAGGAGGCATTCATGGGCCATAATTTCTTATCATTTCAGCTCTCTCCTTCCCCTACTTCTACTTGTGCCTACTTTGGACCTAATGCAGATCTACACTCCCTTGACCATTCCATTTTTCTCCTAATCAGCCAGCAGCTTCTTATCAAGCCAGACCACAAACCAGATTCCATGCATTTCTCAATGAAATCTCAACCTGAGTTCAAGTCAACAGTTCATTTTTAACACCCTAAAAATCTGTTTGCTGAATGCTGTAGAAAAAACAAATCACACAATTATATGAAATGGTGCCGCCATAGATTTGTGGTCTGCCTCCTTATTGGGCCCTTAATGATGCTTGATAATCCTCAATGGGAATTTGCCAGCACCCTATGCCATACTCCACAAAACCTATTTCAAGCCTTCTCTTGCTCTACCCCATACCCTCCCCCAGCCCCAAAATGAAAATGAAATGTTTGTAATGTCCCCAGCATTTCCAGGAAAAGGTTTTCATATAATAGGGCTGCTATGAATTTATCTTCTGATTTCTTATAAAACAGCCAACTAAAACTCTTCCCATGATAGAGGACCTCCACAATTCCTTCCTTGATCAAAATGAATTCATGCAAGAAACACATGCAGAAAAAAGATATTTTCTACACAGTGTCTGAACCATTTTGGAAGTTGTCAGATAGAATAATTCTGAGCTTATCTCATCTCCATGTTTTTGATGACTGACTTTATATATGTGTACATATATATATGTATATATATATAAGCAATAAACACATTCAGCAAATACTTATTGAGCACCTATCATTCCCACTTAAAATAAACCTCATGAATGCAGGGACTTGAGTCTTTTTTCTTATTGCTGTTTTTATTCCCAGTGTCTAGGAACACTTTTTTTTTTTGAAACATGGGTTTCAAAGCTATTTGAATTTTCAGGATCTTCCATGAAATATTGTAAGAGCAAGTGTTATACTTGTTCTTGACAGCTTCAGCCATCTCAAGAGGAAATAAATGCAATTAATTATAATTGTAAGTTACCTTTCTTTCCTCTATTGTCTGCATCATACAATCAAGAAATCAGATTTTCTGGATATTATTTTGGCAAAAATTTTAGATGTTTCTATGGGCCTGGTACCATGTAGCTGAACGTCCAGATGATTCTTTGTTGATCAAATCCAATTTTAACAAAAGTAAAACGCTAGCTCTTCTAGAATGCATTTTTTTCTCTGCCCAAAGACTTTGGATCTTTCCTCTTATCCTATCCTCTTCAGACCTAGGGGTGCACACACTGGTAGCATGGCCTGCCTTCCAGAGAATAGACTCAAGAAGAGGCTTACAGAAACTGCATGCAGCTTAGGGCAATTCTGGATTCCTGGGACCCAAAGCACTCTCTGCCTTATACACCATTTCTATTCCACTGAGGCGAGGGTGCCCCAGATTGAAGAAAGACACTCGAGTTCTCAGTGAAAAAATGAGACACAACCTCCATTAGGGCTGAGATCCCAAAGCCATCTCATGGTCTCTACCTGCCCCCATGGGTTTTAAATTTATGGAATGAGCCAGAGAATCAGCATCATGTTGGCATCTTAACTCCTTGTTCTCGTCTTCCTGCCTTAACAGGCTTTTCCACTTAGCCTAGGAAGGGTTTTATTGCCTTCCATACTGGTGGGAAACTTTCCTTACATTATACTCTGCTGCCTTCTCTATTCTCTATGGTTAACTATTTAGTTTGATGGTATTATTTATTTATTATGTATGTGTTTGGCTTTTATTTATATTTGCATAGTTTAAAGGGTCAATCAGTTCTGAAAACTTGTTACAAAAAAAACAAGACTCTATCTCCTCCTTTCATTTTCCCTTTACCAGAGCTAATTTCAACTCCTTTAGCTAATTCTCTTTGTGTTTATCTACCTATTTCTAAATAGCATACTGTTTACTTTTGACTTTTCAGTTTTAGACATTATTTATGATTTACCCCTTTTCCCTACTCCCTAGCCATCCAAAACACACACTCATTCTGTCTTTATAATAGACTCCTGCTGGTAAAAAGTCCTACTCTTAGGCCCTTCCCCACTTTGACTTCCTTTAAGATTGGCTTCAGTATTTATAACAAAAGGCCTGGTAGATCACAAAATGGCAGCCTTGTTACCTGGGCCAAATTTGTCTCCACATTCACAAGAGTCACTCAAAGTGATTGAATACCTTGTTCTACTATGAAAAGAAAGACCTATCAAGAAGAGGAGCTCATCAGAGGAGAATGGATGCCACCTCTAAGTTAAAAGGAGTCACTAAGGCTATTTTTATAGCAGCATTGGAATCTCTGAATGGGTATGCTGTTGAGGATGGGAAATAAATATAAAGTTAGACTCCAGGAAGTGACCAACGATGTCAAGTCCTCAAAAGTCAGGTCCAAGGTTCAGTGGATTTAATGATTGAATTGTTGCTGTTGGACAGCAAAAGGGTTTCATTAGGGTTGTGAAGAGGGAAACAAGCCTGCAAGCAATTAGGGCAGTGGGAGCTGTAAAGTTGAATTAAGGAGTGTAGGTTATTTTTGAAGAGTCTGTTGGGGGAAACAGAGAGAAGGAGGGAATGACAGGAAAGAGAATGAACAACTTAGAACATTTTGAGATAATGGCAGGGAAAAGGGCAGAGTAGACAGTGATATTTTGTAGACAGAGTAGATGGTGCCAATAGAAGGTAAGATATTGTAGATGAAAAGAAAGTAGATAATTAGAAGTTCAAGGTTCTGGATTTAGGTCAAAGGGTTAGTTTTGAAAAGGAGGGCTATCTCATCCTCTGAAACCAGAGTCAATAATAAAATGAAGCTGAAGGAAGAAATTGAGAAATTATCCAGTGTAACTGAGGGAATGGGGAGAAAAGAATATTTTAAGGAAGAAAGGGGAAAGGTTAAAAGAGAAAATTCATATCAGATGGATTGAATCTTTTCATTAATTTTCATAGTTTAAAGTCAGAGGTATCATTATCTGCTGAAAGCAAGGAGGCCAAGAGTGGGTGGGAATTGAGCATTTAGTGGATTTTTTTAAGTTATGGAAAATCCACAGTGAATTATTTTCTTAGGAAATCAGTAAGAGGCATAAACTTCCACAAGAAGAAGTTTTGTGAGATGTAAACTCAAGCCATTTATTCTTCATGAGTATTTCAATCTGATCTCCTATCACCTTCAAATTGTCCCAGATAGTCAACCCAAAAACCATAAGTAGTAGGTATAGACTTAGTTTCCCCATATAGAAACCAAGGGAAGCTAGATATGAATTTCTCAAGCTATCTAGCTATCTTTTCTAAATTTCTTCAGGTTGCCCCATTGAATCATCACATACAATTATTTAAGGTCTCAAGTGAATCTGTACTGGCTTACACAGACATTGTCAGAGTATTTTTATGTAACTAAGGCTGAATCAGTTTGGAGAAGAGAGGAGATGTGGGGAAGATTTGTGATTGGGCAGGGATATGGAAATTACCAGTGGTGAGGATGGGCTGGCACACGAGAGAAGAGGAGTAAAAAGAAATAGGAGATGAAAGATCCATGCTTTGTGGGTCTAGAGCTGTGGTTCTCGAGTGGGGGCAATTTTGTCTCCCAGGAGACATTTGGCAATGTCATGAGACAATTTGGGTTGTCACATCTAGCAGGTAGGCTGCTGGCCTCTAGTGAGCAGAAGCCAGAGATGTTGCTAAACATCTTATAGAGCACAGGACAACCATTCACAACAAAGAATTATCCAACCCAAAATGACAATAGTTCCAAGCTTGAGAAGCTCTGGTCGAAGGATCCTGGAAAAAAGCAAAACTTTGGCAGGCACTTGTCTTTTTTGTACAGTGCTGGGCAAATGACAATGATGGTTGAGGGCACTGATTTTAATTCTAACATAACACAAATCATTCTCATTATTTTTCCAAGAGACATGACTAAGTAATGTTTTAGTATTTACTGACTTAATTTTTTGAAATTATGTATTTTGAGGTCTTGGTGGAAGCCAATTTTTGTATTTTGTCCATTCTGTAGTGTCTTTGGCTAGACCTGTAGCAGCTAATAATTGAGATGGTGAGTTTGATGGAAGAGTGACAACACATATCAGAATTATGATATAGTGGCACATCAGAACCACTGGTTACACCTTGGCCTTATGTTATTATATACGTGCTACCTTTAAGAGGTCAGGTTTAGAATATGATGAAGCCATCTCCTTGTTTGTTGCATCTCCATTTCTATGTCCAAACTGCCACAGACCAAAATTTTCTGCCAAGTGTATTATAAGTCTAAACAGAATGAGAAGAATTATGTTTGTTGTGGCCCAAAGATTCTGAGGGATTCAGCTCAAGGGAAAAGTGCTGTGGGATGAAAAGCAGAAAGGAGAATGGGAGGGGGAGAGAGAAGAGTTTCCATATGGCGTGTGTGAGAGGAGGAGAATTAAGGATTGAGAAGAAAGAAGGGCCTGGCAGTTTAATAACCTTTGCCAGCAATGGATTTATAGAAGTTAGTGGTGCTTCAAGAAAACAAAATAGTGTGCCTGATGCCTTTTGAAACAGGAATCTGTTCTCAGCTTTTCATCTTCTGTGCCTACGTTATATGTAAATTGGGTTTCATGGCATATTAGAACTGTGAAGATCATTTAATATGCCAGAATGTGTTATGGATCATTTGTGCATCAATTCTGCAGTTTAAACAGCAGTCACTGAATTGAAACTCAAAACTTCCCTTGCCAAATTATGGGGAAATTTAACACAAATGAATGCAGCACCTCTGTCTGAACAGAGCCCAGACTTTCCTCCACACACTCCATGTCCATGCCACAAATATGTAGTTTATCTATTTGCTTTCATTGCAAGAATGTGAGAGAGGCTCAAGCACAAGAATTTCTTTTATATTGTATTATCATCATAGTACCTAATTCTCTTACTAAGTCATCATCGCCTGGTCATCAGAAACAGGAGTTAAGATGAAATATAGCACCTAAATACATTAACCATGGGAAGCGGGTGTGGCTCAATTGATAGAGCTCCCGTTTACCATATGGGAGGCCCTGGGTTCGCTTCCCGGGGCCTCCTTGTGAGGGCAGGCAGGCCTGCGCGGCCCGGTGGGCTGATGCAGCAACCTCACGGCAGGAAGCGGGTGTGGCGCAATGGATAGAGCCCCCGTTTACCATGTGTGAGGTCCTGGGTTCGCTTC